>OZ025257.1:18496910-18602393 GCA_964019135.1 Arenicola marina
GGGAATAAATCTCAGCGCGACGTAGGCGTATCCAAATTATTGCATGTCTGCCAAAAGTGTATGTGTATGTAAATGAATTTACGCAGGTATCCGCGCATTGCCCCTGTAGCGCAATCGGTTTGAACGTGGGATCTGACATTAATTTTAGTAAAAAGAAAAATGTCAATTCTTGTTTCTGTGAGGACAAAAATGTCAGGCCTTTAACAAATGATATTCCTATATATGATATTTTTATGTCAATTTACAATTTTGAGGCCTATTTATATTGATGTCCGATTTGAGTAGTTCTGAATGTTCAATAGGCGTGGAAGACGTCATAGGCTCGTACGTTAATGTTTTCTGGAGGTATAGTACATGTGCGTGCCTTGTACGTTAATGTTTTCTGGAGGTATAGTACATGTGCGCTCATTGTACGTTAATGTTTTCTGGAGGTATAGTACATGTGCGTGCCTTGTACGTTAATGTTTTCTGGAGGTATAGTACATGTGCGCTCATTGTACGTTATTGTTTTCTGGAGGTATAGTACATGTGCGCTCATTGTACGTTAATGTCTTCTGGAGGTATAGTACATGTGCGCTCATTGTACGTTAATGTCTTCTGGAGGTATAGTACATGTGCGCTCATTGCACGTTAATGTTTTCTGGAGGTATAGTACATGTGCGCTCATTGTACGTTAATGTTTTCTGGAGGTATAGTACATGTGCGCTCATTGTACGTTAATGTTTTCTGGAGGTATAGTACATGTGCGCTCATTGTACGTTAATGTCTTCTGGAGGTATAGTACATGTGCGCTCATTGCACGTTAATGTTTTCTGGAGGTATAGTACATGTGCGCTCATTGTACGTTAATGTCTTCTGGAGGTATAGTACATGTGCGCTCATTGTACGTTAATGTCTTCTGGAGGTATAGTACATGTGCGCTCATTGCACGTTAATGTTTTCTGGAGGTATAGTACATGTGCGCTCATTGTACCTTAATGTCTTCTGGAGGTATAGTACATGTGCGTGCCTCGTACGTTAATGCCGCAGTCATCCAGCAAGTCCTTTCCACGCCTTTAGAAGGACTAAACCAGGACTAAAGAACAATATATATCTTCGTCATCGCAGCTATTTATATCTGGAAGCGGAAGTTCCTGGACCAATCACTATAAACCCCTTGATCGAATATTATCTTTGGGCGTTCTACTTCTACCGGTTTTGGTTACGGGGCACATATTTGAATCCATGACCACCACCCTGAGACTGCGAATGTTGACACCCAGGTGTCATCGAGTTATGAGGGAGGGGCTGATAGTAAAGTACTCCCCAGTAAGAGACACAGGTCAGTCAGAGCCAGAAACTTTCAGAGCCAGCCACTCCGCAGAGCGACCAGCTACGAGAAGACGTTTTTTCCCAGCCTGGGGCCCGAGCGAACCCCAGGGAGGTGTGGGGGTGCTGAGGGTGACCTCTCAACCGGGTGGGCGGTCCGGGGGTGACCGGGTGGGCGGTCCGGGGGTGACCGGGTGGGCTGTCCGGGGGTGACCAGGTGGGCGGTTCGGAGGTGACCAGGTGGGCTGTCCGGGGGTGACCAGGTGGGCGGTCCGGGGTGTGACCGGGTGGGCGGTCCGGGGGTGACCGGGTAGGCGGCGGTCCGGGGGTGACCGGGGTTCGATCTACCGCCGATCTCTGCCTCCGGCCCATTGCTACCTCTCTGTCCACCCACCTGGTCACCCTTACGTGCCCGCCCAGCTATATCTACCGTGACGCCCTCCCCCCTCCTCCAGCCCCCATATCACAGCTTCTTCCTCTACCCTCTCTTACCCCCTCCTTGGACACACTGTCCCCTATGTCATCTCTCGCTTTCCGGTTCACCCCCTCCTCACATCTCTCTTTCTCATGCTCTCCATCCCTCACCCCTTTCTGGCGCTCCCTTTCTCCCACTCTCACCTCCCGTTTTGCTCCCCCCCCCACCTCCCCTCTCCACCCTCTGCTTTCTCGCCATTGTTTTCCCCCTTCCTCTTCCCCTATTCCCCCCTCCCCCCCCCCCCTCCGCTTTCTAACCTACCCTAACCTCTCTACTCTCCCTCCCCTCTCCATCCTGACTCACCCTATATCTCCCCTCTCTCTCTCCTCTCATTCCCTCCGCTCATCCCTCCCCCCTCTCTTCCCTCTGTCCGTCTCTCCCCCACTCCCCCCCCCCCTCTTCCCGCCCCCCTCACCCACCACCCCCCCCTCCCTACCATGGAGTGGATGTAACCAATTTGGCGGTGAATCTCGCCCCGGTAGCCGGCACATTAGCGGCACATGGTGGCGGGGAATGGAACCCGTATGTCGGCCGAGACAGCCGGGCGTCACTGAACAAACACACGCCGTCAAGTTCCACCAGATCCCTCCAGGGGGAGGTGTCCGATTTTTTTGTTCTTCTTATTCTCCTCAATTTCTTCTATTTATTTTTTTTCCTCGACGATTTTTACTCCTACTCGGGATACGCAATGCATTGTGAGAGTTTTTTTTCATAAGCTGCCAACGGAGGGAAGGTGGGAGGGGGGGGGGGGGTTGAGCGGGTTAGGGGGTCTAATCGTCCAATCATATCATTTGACTGTAGTTTCCCCGTGCATTAACGCACATATGTGTCCTGCCCACCTTCGTGGACAAGGTGTAGGTTCCCCCAACGGGGCACCGACCCTCCACGCGCAGGCAGGGGTTGTTTACCAGGGCACCCTGCCAGTCACCATGGCACCCAGACACCCTGCCAGTCACCATGGCACCCAGGCACCCTGCCAGTCACCATGACACCCAGACACCCTGCCAGTCACCATGGCACCCAGGCACCCTGCCAGTCACCATGACACCCAGGCACCCTGCCAGTCACCATGGCACCCAGACACCCTGCCAGTCACCATGGCACCCAGGCACCCTGCCAGTCACCATGACACCCAGGCACCCGGCCAGTCACCTTGGCACCAAGACACCCTGCCAGTCACCATGACACTCAGGCACCCTGTCAGTCATAATGACACCTAGGCACCCTGCCAGTCACCATGACACCCAGCCACCTGCCAGTCACCATGACACCCAGACACTATGTCCGTCACCTTGGCACCAAGGCACCCTGCCAGTCATAATGACACCTAGGCACCCTGCCAGTCACCATGACACCCAGACACCCTGACAGTCACCATGGCACCCAACCACCCTGCCAGTCACCATGACACCCAGGCAACTTGTCAGTCACCATTATACCCAGACATCCTGCCAGTCACCTTGGCACCCAGACACCCTGCCAGTCACCATGACACCCAGACACTATGTCCGTCACCTTGGCACCAAGGCACCCTGCCAGTCACCATGGCATCCAGGCACCCTGCCAGTCACCATGGCGCCGAGACATCCTGCCAGTCACCATGGCGCCGAGACACCCTGCCAGTCACCAGGGCACTCAGACACCCTGTCAGTCATCATGGCACCCAGGCACCCTGCCAGTCGCCATGGCATCCAGGCACTCTGACAGTCACCATGGCATCCAGGCACCCTGCCAGACACCTTGGCACCCAGACACCCTGCCAGTCACTATGGCACCCAGACACCCTGCCAGTCACCATGGCTCCCAGACACCCTGTCAGTCATCATGACACCCAGGCACTCTGCCAGTCACCATGGCACCCAGACACCCTGCCAGTCACCATGGCACCCAGACACCCTGCCATTCACCATGGCAACCAGACACCCTGCCATTCACCAAGGCAGGGTGCACAAGAATTGAGGACATCATAACCCTTTATTAATAACACTTAGTACTAGGGTAAGGACTGCGGTGGGTGACTATCATGGGATGTATAGACCATTGGTTGTCAGTATACTAAAAAAAGATAGGCTGGAGATATGATCTAGGGATGTGAGCATTATGTGATGTCGTTTTGGGGGTATGGACTTATCATAATGAGATGTAGCATTATGGAATGTAGGAATGGGAGTAATATGGTTGACACCGTTATTGGAAAGCAGAGTTTGGTATTATGGGGTGTATGCTTGAGACTAGTATGGGGTGTATTCTTGGGACTATTATGGGATGTAGAGTCTGGGACTATTATGGGATGTAGAGTCTGGGACTATTATGGGATGTAGAGTCTGGGATTATTATGGGACGTAGGTTCTGGGACTATTATGGGATGTAGAGTCTGGGACTATTATGGGATGTAGAGTCTGGGACTATTATGGGACGTAGGTTCTGGGACTATTATGGGATGTAGAGTCTGGGACTATTATGGGGTGTAGGCTTAGAATTATTATGGAGTGTAGGTTTGGCATTATGATGGGTGAAGGCTTGGGATTATTATGGGATGTAGAGTTGTGGAATATTATGCGCGGAGTATTAGGACTATTAGGAACTATTAGGAATATAAAACAACTCCGATCATAACATGTGCGATGTATGGCTGAGAACAGGGGCAGGCTGACGTAGGGGAGGTGGGTTAGGGTGGACGGTGGCGGACATGTCACCCAGGCCACGCTGAGTGGGTGGCGGGTGGGGGTCGGAGAGATCAGGGGCGGGACCGGTTGCCTGGGGTTACCTGGAGACCGAGGGGTGGGACGTGAGTGCGTGTCGTGTGGGTAGAGATGGGAGGGCCCGGTGGGGGGGGGGGGTAGATAGTGAATGGGTAGGGGTGGTGCGGAGTTTTACCGGGCGTGGCAGGGTTTTGATATGTCGGGCATGGATGGGCTGGGATGGGATGGGGCGTGGGTGGGGGTGAGAGGTGGATCGGGGGGGGGGGTGTTTACAGTGTCTTGGAGTAGAATGGAGTGGGAGGGGTAGGCTGTGAGGTGGCTTCAGGGGTTAGACTGAGACAGAGCAAAAAGAAAGAAACCCCTTCGAGGAGGAATAGGAAGGGAGAAGAATAGAGAGCATGGTCGTGGGAGGGGGGGGGGTGAAAGGCGACCTAGGCGGTCGGAGAGGGGAGGTGGGATGTGGAGAGGGGGTAAGCGGGGAGCGGTGCGGCGGGATGGGTGGGCGGGTGGGTCGGGGCAGCTGGGTGACGGGGTGACGGGGGCCGGATAGGTCAGGGACAGGAATGGAGTGTCTAAGGTTACGGCCACCAGGTGGCGCACACACCGTGCCGGGAGGCAATCCGAGTCCGGAGTCCGGACCGACCGCTCAAACGACCCGTGTCGACGATCCGAGACGGAGGGGAGGGGGTGGGCGCTGGGGCAAGGTGGGGGTGGGGGGGGGGTGGAAGGGGTGGGCGCTGGGGCAAGGTGGGCGATGGAGGGGGTGGGCGCTGGGGCAAGGTGGGGGGTGGAGGGGTGGGCGCTGGGGCAGGTTGGGGGGTGGGCGCTGGGGCAAGGTGGGGCAGGGGTGGGAGGGTGGCTGAGGGGGGCGACAGGAGGGGCGGGGCGGGGTGGAGGCGTGCGATGAGGGTGGTGGGTGGCAGTGTTGGAGGGGTGGGTCGGAGTGGTAGGCAGCAGTGTCAAAATGTGAAGAACTATAGGGAATCCCTGATCGCAGGAGCGATGGAGGGATGGAGGGATGCATCCAGATGGAGGGAGGGATCCAGATGAATGGATCGAGACAGTGATTGATGAGTCCGGTGGTCAGCGTTTCGGTCCGGAATGAATCCAGAAGGATTCTGAAACGTCCTGGATCGACTGTGTGTATACTTAGCTGGGGGGGGGGGTTCTCTCCTTAATGGTGACCTTGTGACAGTCCTTGCCCTCACTGGCCGCCCTGTTTATATTGGTGACGACCGTAACTGAGGTCGGTAACTATGGTGACCCTCACCCCAGGCCCCCCTACCACCTACCCCATATCAACCACCTTGATATGTTTCGTTTGGTCACTGCTGAACAAACTTCGCCTTTGTCGGTGTCTGTTGAGAGCGTTTTGGCGAGATTTGCCAGAGTCGCACTTAAAGCAGCGGCTGATGAGAGTGGCTTACCCTCTGAAGCTCAAAGGTGTTAGAAGTCAGTCCACTGCTTGTGAAGCTTAACACTTAAAACCGTTTAGTAGATGGCGGTTACGCCAATCTTCATGATGACCCCAATCATTAGGATGACACCAATCCCCAGTATAAGACCAATCCCCAGGATAAACCCAATCCCAGGGTGACACCAATTCCAGGATGACACCAATCCCTAATGACACCAATCCCTAATGACACCAATCCCTAATGACACCAATCCCTATTGGCACCGATCCCTAATGACACCAATCCCTAATGACACCAATCCCTATTGGCACCAATCCCTAATGACACCAATCTCTAATGACACCAATCCCAGGACGGCACCAATCCCAGAATGATGCCAATCCCTAATGACACGAATCCCTAATGACACCAGTCCTTAGGATAACACCAATCCCCATGATGACACCAATCCCTAATGACACCAATCCTTAGGATAACACCAATCCCCATGATGACAGCAATCCCCAATGACACCAATCCCCATGATGACACCAATCCCAGGATTACACCAATTCCAGGATGTCACCAATCCTAGAAAAAAACAATAGCATGTTGACACCGATCTCTAATGACACCAATCTCAGGATGACACCACTCCGCATGATAACACCAGTATTTTCCCGTGATGACAATAACCCCAAGATGACGTCAATCCTTAGGATGACAATACCTCGACAATAGCCGGACGCGCCGCCTAGAGCCATGCCTTACTGTGTACTGAAACGAAAGCTGCAGGAGGCGAACGGGACTTTCCTTTCGGCGCCGAGTGCCGTAGAAATCCCTGTTAACAACGGTACTATCACCCATGTATATAACAAATACAAACTCCGCCCTTCACACATAGGTGACTTTGAATGGTTCGGGCCGGTAGAGGCCAGCATTATGGACCATTTCGGATACGGAATTTGGCAATGAAATAATAAGAAGTGAACATCCCCATTTGAAGCAAACACTCGCGGTTCTCTGTTTGCGTTGGTTCTTGGAATGCATACACGCCTTTACAGCAGAATCAACCGCCAACCGATCGGCTATGAACCGTACACATCAAGGTAACACATATCCACCATGTAGCCTCGAGACTGGCATATTATGGTACCTTACTCCTAATTTCTTGGCTATTAACTCGTTGCCATTTAATCGCTTAATGTATATCCGGTTCCGGTGATGCATGATGGTCGTGTAATGAACATTCTTTTGGTGATTACCATGGCAACATTTGATAAATACGTCGCTGTTGAAACTTCGATTGTGACGTCATTTTTATTCTTGTTGCCATATTTACTCTTGCAACATTATATTTTGTTTGTAATCAAGTCTTTTCGAACATGCAGAAGACGGCATGACACAGTTATACCTTTTACACATTAGTAGACCTAGGCATAGTCATGAACATATGCAGCTGTGGCGAGTAAACGCACTCACTAGGACTCGCTAGGAGTAGGTAGAACCTAACACACGATACGTCATATTGATGGTCCAATCTTTAATATCATTTAAAATCAATTTTATTCACGAAACACGCTGTCAATATGCTTCAGTCAGTCCATGTTAAAAAATATCATGCGCTATAATTGAAGCGACGCACCCGGCACAGGTAGTTAGGTGTGATTTACTGACAGACCTAATCGCATGAAGCCTTTTGAACTTACCGATATGCGTAACGTTCGAGTAGAACCGGAAGTGCATGTCAGTCTAAATTCAGTGATGATTCATTGTTTTGGTTTCGTACAAACCGCGTGTTTCGAACCAACTTGGGGCGCCCCCCGCCCCCCCTGCCTCTGCCCCTCCCCCTACCGCCCCTCCGTCAATGACACCTATAATCGTATAATCTGTTGCACTGACAGCACGATAAGACGTAATGTAATCGCTATCTAGTATCGATTATTAGAATAACCACAAAGCGCGGAGGGATTGACATGTAACCTGTTGGCCTTGTCGACAACGGTTTTGATTTGTGGGTGAATGAGAAGCCAGTTAATGGTTTTTTATTCTCCTATCTGGTAGGGACATGCGAGGGAGGCGGCTCCCTGCACCCCCCCCCCCTCCCCGCCCCACCTCCCTCCCCCTATCGTTCATTTATCCGCTAGGCTCGGCGCCCGCCAGTTTTGACTCCATGACAGATAACGGAGGCAGGAATAGGCCCTCAACCAATCCTGTTGGTTGGCGGATCTAATCGCTGGAAATGTCAGCCCCGTCCTACCCAGAAAATTTGATTTTTTTAAACTCTTCAGATGAAGTTCTTGGCACATTGAGGACGGCGGAGCATTCGAAACATTGCGTTACTTTCTTCCTTCTTTGCTGTTTTGCTGACGAAAATTGTCCTGATTTTTTTCCCGGAAATTCTCCGTTTTCCATACCTAGCATAAGACATCCGGTTAAAACTAGTTGGATGTTGAAGATTGCTCAACTCAGTTTGTGAACGAGATCAATTGACCTGAAAACCAAAGTCTGTGTGTTTAGTTTGTGAATCCCAGACTATTAGCCTACATAGAACAAAGTGTTTGTTCCTCAAATGTTTAAATAGTCCCCAGTTTCAATGGTACATCAATATTCAGCAGCGTACTCATTATTTCAAAATTACATTGATCCAAAACCATTCTACATCAATCATTTGCATATTTATTCCATCCACACATTTTACTTTTAATGACGTCCCATCAAACTGAGATCTTTAGATTGCAACAGTAACAATATTCATCAACTTAACACCCCAGCCGCCCCCCATATATTTGGAATTTAATTCTGACTAAAGAAAACACACCTTGCAAGAAAAGAAACGCATAAATTCAGAATACCTTTATCTGACTTACACGGAAGACATATCTCTGTTGAGAGACTTAGCTAGAGGGCTTTGGGGGTAGACATTTCGTTGTTATTGCTCGCGGAATCTCAGCGAAAGATGGATCCAACAAACCAGAGGGCGCCAAGATCCAGAAAGAACCATTCACCAGAGGGCGTTAGGATGGAAGATGAACCATTCACCAGAGGGCGCTAGGATCCAAGATGAACCATTCACCAGAGGGCGCTAGGATCCAAGATGAACCATTCACCAGAGGGCGCTAGGATGGAAGATGAACCATTCACCAGAGGGCGCTAGGATGGAAGATGAACCATTCACCAGAGGGCGCTACGGTCCGGTGTAGTTGTTTGCGCAGAGAGCTCGTTACGACGTGAACTTTTGCATTATGACTGGGCGAACCGCTGGAAACAGATGACGCACGGCCAGTTCCGTATAGCATCACCTTGTTTTGCATTCCATATCGTTGCTTAGTGCTAACCATATAACAGTATACGACTGATGTTGTACTCAGCATTAAATTAACCGGATTGCGCCCCGGAGACAGTGGCGGATTCAGAAATTTACGAAAGGGGGGGGGGAATTGGGTGGGAGGGGGGGGGGGGGGCACCAGTTATTTAGTACTATGCAGGCGCGGAACTAGTGAGTCACTTGCGACCGGGGTGGGAGAGGGGTGCTCGTGAGATTGTGCAGAAAGAATAGTGACTGTGCCCCCTGTGCCCCCTTCTTCAGAGAAAGGGGGGGGGGGACACGTGCCATTTTGTCCCCTACTTTCCGAAAGGGGGGGCACGTGCCCCCTGTGCCCCCCCCCCCCCTGGGAGAGGCTTTTCACACGATGACAATCCTTCCGGCGACTGCGCCCGGAACCATTCCAAGTCCGATGTTACCTGAACTGGGGAGGCTGGACGGTAATCCAGGCTCGCCACTTCTCCGACTGCCTGAACACGGCTCACTTGGACCGCGGCTGGCATACCTACAAGGAGGGATTCGAGAACATCGAGTGCGCCTTCTGGCTGGTATGATGTGATTATATTTTGGTTCGAGTGGTTGATACATGTTTTCCAGCTACTTTACAACGCTCATTTTTCGTTTACAAATAAACGTTTGCAAGTTAAACCTAAGCTCGTAGCCAATATCCAAAAATAAACGGCGAATAAAGTAAGATTCATTTCAATAATAGTTTGTCGAATAAAAGTTACAGGTTAGAAATCACATAAAAATTAAAATTTGTCTTGATATTTATTGAACCATCTGATACATATCTAATATAAAGCCGGCTTCGGTAGCGCATTGGTTAGTGTGCGTGCCTTGTAATGTCGCGACCGGGGTTCAAGCTCCGACCTGGCGGGGATGAGCTTTTCGCAGGCCTATGATTTCAACTACCACACTGGTGTCAAATGTGACGAACCTGAGGCCCCCCTTTTGTGAAATGCGATATTTCCGATCAATACAGTTAGAAATTCGTTTAAAAATACTTTAACGGTAAATTGCAAGCGTTAATTTAACGTCAAATCAATGACGTTAGAATAACGTTAACATATAACGTTAATTAAACGTGGCTGCTACCGTTCATGCAACATTAACTTAACGTTGGCATGCTATCTGGGCACTGGCTGACGTCACATCGAGATTAGCTATTGGACGTCCCCGTCCGACCGCAAGACATCTCGGATAACGGGCAGGCTTACTATGTGCCATGCTCTGTCGGGAACGAGGCGACCAACTACCCAGCCATGGTTTACAACACCATGCCGGCAACTCGACCTTGACCCTGTCTTCTTATGCCGGGTGTACGCGTTACGATCATTCCTTCAATAGTCGTAACAACGGTCGATGCATCGGCAGGGTTTTTTTGCCCTTTTCACACATTGCAATACGTTAAAGTGTTCGTGCCACGATTTTGTCTTGCTCAGAGTTAACTTGGTTTAGGGAAGATAAACAAATAACTTTTTTTTAATGGGACTTCACATGTTTTATTCCACGATATCGCTACAAACGCGTTCATCAAAGTAGCAAACGTGAGATCCGGCGGGTTTATTTCTAGGAGCATTGCATCTGAGGGTTATTTGAAAATTCCCCAATGATGTCACAAGATTGACGGTTGAGCTTTGATGCAGTGTGTAGACATCTGTGGTCGAGGGCGCGTACGTATTGTCCTCATGGTTGAGTGCGTTTCGTTGAGTTCAAGCCAATGAGCAGACAGAAGCTGAGTCTCAATATAAAAGCACATGCGTTTGTATTCCCCTTTGACGTCACTTTCCTCGCTCGCAGAAGTCCAATTGGTAGGTGCGAACACAAGTGGAAAAAGTATGCCCTTCTACTATTTGGGCCGTTACAGCTTGATAATATAATCGTGGAAACACAAAAGATTAATATGAGCTAAAGTTGTTTTGGCGTGGCACGAACACTTTAATTGCAACAAATAAACTTTTCGACCAACTGTGGAATTGGAGAGCCGGTTTTCCGGTGTCAACCAATCAGCGTCGAGCATTTTAGCGAATTAAAGTTTGAGATCACCACGTTGATATTGTTTGCATTATGACAGTTATGAATGTATGCATGGCTTGTATGCATGACGTGATGAATGTATGTCTGGCTTTATGCATGACGTTATGACTAATGATCGGATTGGGTGTTCGCTAGGTGGCGATAGTGATAACTGTTGATTCGATTGGTGCGCGGTTTGACCGTGTGTACTGTTGACCAACCGATGGTTCGACCGTTGTTACGACTGTTTAATGAATGATCGTAGCGTGTAAAACCCGACATCCTGGTTAAACTCAAGTCCTAAGCCAACTACTTGAGCAAGTAAAATTATTGCCCCCACCTCCCGCTTCCGCCGTCTGTGGATCTTCCATTGAGAGGTTACAGTGGGATTTGACCCACACCCATCGAAAGACGACGGCAAAGAGGACAAAAACCTTGAGGGGGGCTTACATACTGGCTATGGCTCCCACAATGCAATAGGTATATACATATAATCAAGAACGCTCGACGATTTTTCTGGCAGACATGTGCGCGGTTCAAATTATAACAGTACAACTGTCTGATTAAACTACAACGTTAAAAGAGGGTCATTGGATATTTAACACATATACTAACTTAGGAAAATAGATAAAGACAGTAACATTTAGGATAAACACTGAGTCCCGATCCTCTTAATCTTAAGAACTAAACAAGAAAGGTGTGTACAGGTGACAGCTGTCAACATTGGTTCTGTTACATGTATTATAACGCCACAGTTTCGCATTATATCGGTACCATATACCGCCACTGACAGTTTCGCACGATACATGTAATGTTACGCCACAGTTTCGCTTATAACAAACAAAACAAGTCTTTCTCACGGACGTGTTGCAAAATCCTTTATTTGTAATTAGAATATTACAATACTGCTTTCTTACATATCCCACCAGGCGGTAATGAAAACATATGGCGGGATATATATTTATATATATTTATATTCTATATGTGTACAGCATGACAGTAAGCACACGGCGACGATGTCCATACTGGGAAACCAATATGGCACCCATGCCAGGTTGTTATGCGTTGTAACGGCTGTATTATGTTCTAATACCCTTTGTCTAGCCACGATGTGCTTTGCCGCATCAGTCAGACAGTGTGAGGTGGGACAGACGCGCGGATGTTTGCCCTGAAGCCAACATCCCATTGTAACTCTAACAGGTGCAGTGACAATGGTATGGGTAAACCTTTGTAGTGTACATGTTCCCTTTTTTTGTATGCTCTTTACTTTTGTTTTCTTACGTGGTACAACACGAAGGCATGTCTTTCCACTTGAGATGAAGACATATTCCTCTGCTGGGAATTAGTTGATGTTACTGAATATACATTGTTTATTTGTGTTTACCTTGCCAGCAATAATATGCGGTGAGCAATGTAGCAGGTAGGTTACATATGAATATATATGTGAACCATTTTCAGTCAGATAGCTTAAACAACTACAGTGGCAGTATTGCATCATCAACATCTCATTCGAAATAATCTTCTGTTGAGCTTTCAGACGACGGGTTCCTAGCCGTACTTTTTTAAGTTCACCTGCGTAGCTTTTCACGTATAAGCAATAGATTTGCTTCACGAAAAACAGAGACCCAACACCCAGAACTCTATGTTGGTCTCTCGACTGATTTGTCGTCTTGAAACAACACAGTATTATATTCTTTCTTTTCCAATAACTCAGACATCGCCTGGCCCATGTTAAGCTATGATAATAACATTTACCATATAAAACTGTACGCATTATTTGGTTTATACTAAAACGAGATAAGCTTTAAAAAGAAACATATACAGTTCATCAGCCATTTATCGGCCACTACAGATTCACAATAGACAATATATTTTATTTCACGAACATAATAAAAACCGAATGTTGGCAGTGTGTGCAGCAAAACTCCCGAACAAAGCTACCGGGGAGCTACTTAGATGCAATCTACCCCACGGGCTCTAAAGGGTCAACCTTGATTAAAATCTCAGATCCCACTGTACAGTAACGCGCTGACGTCACTCATTTTGCACGGAATGACATCGACACAGAAAATTAGGACGTCACGACACGATATGACGTCACATGGTTACGGTTAACACTATGTTAAGTAACGACATGACGTTACATGGTTATAGTTAACACTACGTTAAGTAACGACATGTCACATGGTTAAGGTTAACACTACGTTAAGTAACGACATGACGTCACATATTAACGGTCAACAGTACGTTAGGACACATGACGTCAACACACGACATGGCGTCACTTGATTACATGTCAACACAAAACAGGACGAAGATAATACATTACGTCATAAAAATAACAAAATGTTATTTAGCGACGTTAAAACAATAAAACATTACGTCACTTAAAGACGTAGGCACATAATAATATGATGTGACTTAATAACGTCCATACAAGATAATGCGACGTCACATAGCACGGCGTTAGCATAAATAACACTTCTATTGATTACAATACACTGACGAATGACAAAGACGACACATTCAATTAAAAAAATACCACTTGTCGACATAAGAAGGACTTATACTATACAGGTTATATACAGTACTGACGACATCGCCAATGACGTCACTTCCGGGGGCCTTTACGATACATGCGCAAGCGGTACAAGATGGCGATGTAGTCACCCAGGTACACCTTTTCCTCGTCTTTGGATGTCTTTAGGATCATTTCGATGTCCTTTTCTTCGAGCGACTGGCCATCCGCTGACGTCATGCTGGTTAACGCCTCCTGCGCCTTCTGGCGAGAGAGATAACCCTGCTGAGTTGAGTCCAGCTTCTCAAACTGGGTCGCCAGCTCCGACACTCTGCAGCCAAAAGCGGTCAGTATATCATGTAGAAGGAAGTTGGTTTTACGGTTCAACATTTAGTGTTTAGGAATCGATCCTTAAAAGTACGTGACCCAACAAGAAACAATCGTTATGGCATTTGAAAAATTCGAAGGGAAGAGGTAAGATTAACGCCCTCCCCCCCCTTAACGCCCCCCCCCCCATTAACGTTTGTGACATGTGGCCGGTTCTTTCTGGCGTAGCGCTCTATATCATACAGTCTATAAACAATGGGACCTGTCTCGCATGGCAGACTAAATCTCGTGAGACCACCCAGGCCTTGTCTCATGTGTCCCATAGAATAGCGTCGATTCTTCCCCTTGCGCCTTGCCGTTAAGCAATCTAAAGCTCCAGCCAACAAGAGCCTCCATGTCCCACTCTTTTGCACAACATAACTTTTCTGATACATGACGAGGGACTTTGTATCTACATCGACATCAACTTGTAGCGCTTTATATGGCGAACATGGTTATCCGTGGGGATCGCCATCGGTCGATTTTATGGGGCTTCCTGCTTAGCCGACTTATTAAGGTACTCGGGTCTATACTCGACGGTCTGTTAGGCAATACTGCAGTTTAAACTGAACGTTTGTCTCACTATGTAAACACCCGTACGGCGGTCTGTCAGACAGTACCACAGTTTGGGCTAAAGGCTAGTGGGCTGTAGTGCCAAACCAAGCCGCCGGTGCTTAGTTCGAGCCTCATGTGCGCAATTGTCTGCAGGGTTAACATTGGATGTTTTTTTCTCTTAGGTTCCTCTCTATTTTGACCTTTTCCATTGTCCCGAAGTGAAAGGCTAAAAAAGCTTTCTACATGAACCGAATACACTGAATATCTGAATACATATATGACACCCATATGACACATCACACACCCATATGACACATCACACACCCATATGACACATCACACACCCATATGACACATCACACACCCATATGACACATCACACACCCATATGACACATCACACACCCATATGACACATCACACACCCATATGACACATCACACACCCATATGACACATCACACACCCATATGACACATCACGTACGCGGAGATCAGCGCCATCTCATCGCACTAGAATGTCATCTTTAGTATTGTTTAGGGGTCTGGAAGGGAGGGGTCCAGTGTCGATTTTTCACGACGTTACGTGTCGCTTTCTGGCCTCAATTAAGTGTCGTTATTTCAAAAATTTATTTCGATGTCGCTTTTTCAGATCCTCAGTTTATGAATTTGGGGGACAATGTAGAATGTCGATTTTTTGTTCAAATACCCCTGTGTCACGTGGGGCCAATATTGCCCCTTGCAGACCCCTACTATGTTTAGGTGAATACAGACCTGCTTCCGGCCAGGTTGTAGAAGTGCTGGAACTCCCAGAGACTGAGGGAGCCGTTCTGGTCGGCGTCGAAGTAGGCGAGAACGCTGCGAGCGTGGTTCTCCGGCAGACAGAACTCGGTGCGCAACATGGTCAGCGCCTCCTGGTGGGAGAGACGCCGCACCGGAACAGAGCTCTGGATATACTTCTCGAAGATCTTTTGAACTTCCGGTCTGTGGACATGAAGTTAAAATACTTGTTGTTTAATTAAGTTGTTTTATGTGCACGTAGGTAAACAAAACTAGATCGGAGTCGTTTGATATTATGGAAAGCGCAGTAATGCATATTATTGAGAGGGGGAGAATTTGCATACCCCCCCCCCCCCCCACCATCACCCTATAGATCAATCTTTGAGGAGAGCGGTTCACAATTGGTAGGTTCCAGGGAGGTGGTAATATACCCCCTCCACCCCCCCCCCCTCCCCCCCGCCCCCACCCCCACCCCTTCCCCCGTCCGCAATCCACCGAAAAGTTGATACTAAAGTTGCTTGGCAGTAAATTAGACTACCTCCCTGCCCCCTCCCAATACCCATTCCCTCCTCCCCCCCCCCCTTCCGATATGCGCACCTCACTCTGCTCCCTCCCCACTACCATACCAACGCCTATGATACGGTAATTGAATCCTCATTAACACTAATAGCCTTGTAGGCTTTCTGTCAGCTCATCTTCATCCATCATTTTGTTCAACAGCAAAAAAAGGAACAAAATTGTCCCGACCCAAACACAATGGCGCCGCTGTTTTATTCACTGTTGTTTTTTGTGTATGTTCCGGCTCCACTCATGTTAGATACATGTACTAGACATAGCTATACATTTTATACAAGACATAAGAGACACTGATGATGATAGGGAAAAAAAGCGACACTCACTGGACCCTCCTGCTGGCCATGGTGACGGACTCGCGGTGTGACGGTCTATGGGTGGATGGCGGGGTGGTAGAGGACCTCTCCGTACAGCACGCCGCCTGCAGACATATAAAGTGGGTACTGACATGTCAATAGGTGAACACTGACCCTCCAGACAAGGGTCGGCGGTAAAACATGGCTTTGTGTTTTAGGCCCGGTCGTCTTTTGATGGCCCATGACTGTTATATGTAGTGGGTTGTTATGGCATGGGGTAGATCGCTTGTGGTTGACATGCGATAGCCGAGGATGCCGCCAGCTAGCCAACAAGACCATGGCATAACCCAGGCCATTAATGGCAGGGGCCGATCATTTCATCTTACAGGGGAGGGCGAGGGGGAGGGGTGGGGGGGGGGCATTATTTTGTGTTCTATTTTGTCTTATTTGACCTTACTGGGAAAAGTAAGCATCCGCCGATTTTTTTTGTAACCGGAACAAATCTCTGTGAGGGTTGATACATAATAACTTCAACACAAATTTCGTATTATAGATACAAGAGATACGCACATGGACCCCCCCCCCCCTCCCCTCCCCCATCACTCCTCCGCACGCTTGATATCAAATGATCCGCCCTCAAGTTTGCTTAGCCGAATAACAACGCTATAATCATCCGACAAGAGGAGCAGATCGCAACAGTTGCGTCGGCAAACCTGTACGTACCGAGCAAGACACGTAAGATGTTTAAAAGGCCTGTTCGGAGACATGATAGCGACGTTGAAAATACAAAGATAACGTCTTGTGTCTCTCGCCACAACGCATCAATTAACATTGCTGACAGATAACTTCGTCAAGAACGAAATGATACAGCTAAGTGACATTGATATAATGCCCAAAATGATAAGCTAGTGAGGGTATGTGGTGGTGGGCGGGTGGGGGGTGGGGGTGGGGGTTTCGGGTGGGGGTGGGGGTGGGCGGTAATATAACAACATCATCCGGATACTTTCCTCGTCAATGCAATTATTCCATGCAAATATTAATTGGTCTAGAACCTGGAACGAAATGCATAAATGACCATAACAAGATGTGTAGCAAAAGTCGCGACTTCGTGTAGTTATTTGCACAACAAGACGGCCTTCATTATTTGACAGGCGATCTCCATGGGTTACAGAGAGCTTTGGTGAGCCGAGGGGCCTTGCTGGCGATAAGGTGTTCGGTCTGTATCGATAAGCCAAAGGCTGGGCCTGGCTTTACTTCTGTATAGGTCCAGAGTTTTGTGTCGGATCCCCACAACACTTTTCGGAAATTGAGATTAGTAAACTAATATCCGACGCGTTTTGCTGTTGCACACCACGCCCTGAGTTGCACAGGACACAATTAAGGGGTCGACCCCGTGTTTTGTCAATATGATAAATGGCTTTTGTTTTTTTGACAACTGCGGTGGATTTCGCTGCTGTTGGTCAATACGAGACAAGGAGAGGACCTAGTCCTCTTGTCGTCCTTACGGCAATATGGGCGGATATCTCCAGGTGTTATCAATACTACGGGGGGAGGCAGGGGGGGGGGGTCCACCTTTCGAGGAATGCAGCTTTCTGTTGGGTGAGGGCGTCGCGTTCACAGTTTACAGATAAGAAAAAAACGTGTTTACTGTGTGAGAAACGTAGCATGTAGGCACGAACGTAGTCTATATATGGGCGCGGGTGTTTGTGTGGGTGGGGGGTAGTGGAGGGGGGGAGGGGGGGGGGGCGAGAATGAGACCACTCATCGTTATTGTGCATATCTGGAATTAATAATAAAGCCAATGAAGACAAACATGAAAAAAAAAATTCAGACGAAAAAAAAAAAAACCTCACTGAATTTATAGTTCGGATCACGTTTGACCTATGCGACCTTGGCAGTTAGATCACATACCATGTTAACAGAGTGATTGATCGACCACTGACAGAAAATCAATCGTTTGTGGAGCAAGGTCCACTTCTGGCACAATATCACGTATTAATGCTTTTTACACTGGCAGCTTTTTCATAGATTCCGGCTGATAGAGCAAAGCTTCAAACACTCGTGGCGAAAAGCAATTTCCTGGCAGGTACGATATCAGCATTATAATAACACAACGTAAAAAATAATGTTGCTAACAATAAACGTATGTTATGCGACGCAGCTCCGCGTGTGAGGGGGTATATTAGAACGGCGGATTATTATAGACCCCGACGAGACTCCGCGTGTGTGCACAGGGGGTATATTAGAACAGAGGATTATTATAGACACGCCAATATAGACTCGACTTTGGTGACATCTTATTCTTCCTCGCGCCGAGTGGTTTACACACAGATATCGTTTCGATCTTGTAAGATTTTACGGTGAATACATTTTTATTTATTTAATATAATTCACTTACATTTCGGTATTTAGACCTTGGTGCTTGTATTTAAGCAACGTTATATATTCACGTCTTTAAGTGGAACGCACGGAATAAATAACTGCAATAAGAATAACTTCCTCTCTGCTATTTTACTCTTACTACTAAAAACAACAACAGAGTGACTTAACAGCGGCCACATGTGAGTCCACTCACCGCGTGGTATCCTAGTCGACTAGTGTCTGGGCTCTTAAATACCACGTGAGTGAGACCACAACACACTTGTCTGTATTTTTCCTTTTTCTGTATCCGCCACATAAAACACCATCGCGGTCGCTTGATTACGACATGTAATTGATAGGCCCCCCCCCCCGCCCTCGCCCCACCGCCCCACCGCCCTGCCACCACACAGAGCGACAACCTCTCTATCCACCCACCCTCTCACCCCGGACTTGTACCCCCCCCCCCCTCCCTTCAACCCCGAACTGTTCCTCTCGACCCTAGCGAGTGGATTTTTTTCATATAGCGTTATAATTCATCTCATTACACGGAAGCCGACAAGTGTCACTAGGACGTTGTAATAGACTTGGAATGTCTGTGCTAGCGGTTCACTTCTCCCAGTTTTAATCATTTCCAGTTTGTGTCCCCTTTGTGCCTCCGTACTTCGGTGACACACACACACACACAACATACATATGTGGTGTTATTTCCGGAGCACGTTCCACAGTTTACTACGAGACGGACCGAAATCCGCCGCAGGTCTATTCACCGAAAGGACGTAATGTGGTCGACGGCGTAACACAACACCATACAGCCACAAACAAACAATAAACAACGTCACCAGGGAGTGATGACAAGTTGATTTAGCGGTGACATACCACATTTTTTTGGCTCCACATTCCGCGGAAGGCAGTTAATAATAGTCCGAGACCACATGGGTCGATTAATCATTTTTTGTCATTGCAATGTATGTTCGGTATTTAGTTTAATGACTCCGATAGTAGTAAAAGCGATAGTTAATCCTTGGAACGGAATAGCGTTGACACGCCTCCAACATTCCCGGAATTTGTAATGAATGGTGACGTGGAAAAAACGGATTAACGAGGATTCCAAATACATGTTTGTGTATCTCTGATACTTTGGACACTCGCTGAACGTAGGTGGCTCCCGCTTGCTGCTTGTGGGTATGTGGTGTCACCTTGGTAACAGAGACTGATCCACACCACGGGCTGGGAGGTGGGGTCACTAGGAGACTCTGCTTTGGCACTGTGGAATTTTGGCGACCACCACCAGTTAAATTAGCCGCCTGCAGTATAGGTCTCCTCTACTGAACTTATCGGGCGGTTTTATCTAATCGAAATGAAAAGAACGCGTCAAGATTTATAACTCCGAGCGTTTGAAATGGAGCAGTAGTAGGCTACCGGGCAGAAGTAGCATAAACCTTCTCTAGGCGCGTAGCGGTCGTCTTGGGTTACTTGTATTTGTCTGAAGACCGCGTGCGCCAACTGTCACATAATATCGTTCAATATTGATAAGAAGCAATTACTTTGGCGTACTCTATGATAATATCGGTCTGAGTTAACTGGTACGTCAGGGCTTTGGTGTCAGATGTCCCTGGCGCGGACTACGTATTGAGTCGGGCTCGTAACTGGTCGGTATTAAGTATATATCGAGCTTGGCAGCTGGTAGAAACTATTAAGGACTTCTTGCGGTTGCCCTTGATCAAGGCCATCTGGTACAGTGCAGGCCTTTATTTAAAGTTGCATATCGAGCTCTTTCCCACCAAAACTAAGCCCAAAATTCGCACAAAATTTGCAGAAAAATCGATTGTTTCATTCTATAAATTCAGAAACCTGATAAACATCGCCGTTTCGGCTGTGATATGGCAAACGTGTCTATCCCGGGACAATACAGAACTCTACCGCGGCACTGCTACTTATGACAAAGCATCGTGAAGCACACAAACTGATGACGTTTCTCACTAAGTTGAAAACTAATGCACCCAAAGATCCATTTTACAATACACTGTAACAATTTCCCGCATGCTCTTGCCGATGCTGCGTGCAGACGTTACGCAGGACGTTAGTTCCATCTCGAAACCCCGTAAGTTTCGCCATCAAGCAATAGGGGTCTGGAAGGGGTAAATGGCGACTCACGACACATGCATATTTGAAAAATCGACATTCGATATTGGCCCCCAAATTCCGACACGGAGAATCTGAAAAAGCGACATTGACACCGATTTTTGCAGAAAAAAAACGACACTAAACTTAGCCAAAAAGCGACACGGAAGGTCGTGACAAATCAACATTGGACAGTGAGAATTTTTAAAAATCGACACTGGACCCCCCCCCCCCCGCCCCCCCGCCTTCCAGACCCCTAGCAATGAGCGATAGTGGATTGTGCCGTTGCAGATACGGAGCCAGAAGGACACCATCGGCAGTCCAATGCCGGCCCGATAGCTCAGTGGGTTAGAGCGCTGGCATTCAGCGTTCTGGCATGCTGAGAGCCTAACGGCACGTGGATCGATGGTTCGATAGCTCCCCTCTGTGGCCATGTCTGTGTGGTCGCAGGATAAAGATCCCATGTCCTTCTTCGCAAAGAGTAGGGGGTTACCCTCTTTTCCTTCTTCCATTGACACGATATGACCAAAAGTGGTTAAAGCGTCCTGAATATACACCCCCCCCCCTGTACCAATGACCTTGGGTGTAGCCCCAAGACGAGCACTTGGTCGTGACATCAGGACAGAGAAGTTTTGAGAGTCAACGTAGCCGTCATATTTGTCTAGTGTGTGAAAGTTGCTGCAGTGCGAAATTCCCAACCAACGTAACACGAACCCAGCGCATTCTGTTCCGGTATCTTTATTTTTGTCTGGAGGACTGAGAATGCGTCTTCAATGAACCTAATAATATGTGAGGGGAGAAAGAGCAAACTGGGTCTGCATGGAGCAGCGACATAGAGCGGGTCAACGAAACAAAATATAGCCCTTCCGCGCGGATATTGGGGGTGTAATACCCCCTTTGAACGAATTTTGAAGGTGGAAAGGGGGAGCTTAACCGCAGAATCCTCCTGAACCCAGCATTTTATTAAGTATCCCCCCCCCCTCCCCCGGCGTTGATGCAATAAATACTTGAGACAAGCAAGCCGTCACTGTGCGGTAAGGAGACAATCAGCGCCTAACAAATGTAAATTCGGAAGGTATCAGTCTGTGGTGTTTCTATTCTCTAGGAAGGGGGGGGGGAAGTGGCGGATCGCGGCGGGGGGGTACAGGGCGGTATGTGCCCCCCCCCCCCCCCCCAGTATCACTGGAAGAAGTGGGCACAGGGGGCACAGTCACAAATTCTTTTTGCATGACCTCAGCTCCCCCGTCCACCCCGGTCACACGATCCGCACCCTGGAACCTCACCAGCGCCCCCCCCCCCCCCCCGGTCGCAAGTTTCAAACTGGATCCGCACCTGGATAGTACTTCAATAAATGCACCCCCCCCCCCACACACACACACATACATACACCCACACCCCCCTTTTCGTACATTCCTGGATCCGCCACTTGCATCTCGCCCAACCTATGACACCTCATAGAGCTGTGCTACTGTGGCGTTATGGGTATGACGTATTCCACACTAACAGCGCGGTGTGCTGTATTCTAAGTTTGTGGACGGGCGACACTCCGGTGTCTGCCAGTGGCCAGGTCTATATGAAGCAGTAGGCCTACATTGTATTTCGACCCGTGAGATCTTCTCCTGGGGTGTCACCGTATACACCGTCATTTCATGCATGATGGCTTCATATTTAAGTGTGGTGGTTCTCACGTCTGATTCTCCTCACAGGACAGGGCACCTCTGGTTGTAGATTTCACACCCAGCGAGGCGACAAAAAATTATCGAGACCGCAGCAGTTTGCATGTGGCGACGTGTGTGGAGTGACTGAGGGTGGTCGGGGCGGGAGGGGGGTGGAGGTCTGTGAGAGGCAGAGGGGGCGGGCTGGGTAGGTAGGCCTACAAACATACGTGGCCGTCTGTCAGCCAGTGTCAACCACCGTCGATAGCTTCACCAGACTGACTGACTACAAAAAAGCGTATAAAAGTTATTAATTATAAAAACCTGAGACTGAAAACTTCAAAGCGAGAAGACTAGATCGTCCCGGTGGCCGGTCGGGTCTTGGCGTGCGTGTGTTTAGTAGAAACCGGGATCGCCTCAAGGTCTTAAACATACAGAAGAAGTTATCGAGACTGTCAAAGTACGTACTGCCGAACTTCATAATAGCTCAGCTGTATTTAAACGTTAAAATAAAATCAAAATCATACCCATAAAACCTGCCAAGTGTTATTCATGACAGCAGAGATTGTAAACGGCGAGCCAATGCTTTTATAACATACGTTGCATGATTGGTCGTTTTTCAGCGACATTCATTTTTTTCGATAAATCAATCGAATCACTGATGTGAACTATGCACATAGAAAAAGGCTGCGGCACAGTGAACACTCTTTGATATACGATCCCCGAGTTATGATCATTATGACTTAATGATCCATTTAGAGAAATCCCGCTTGGACTTATCATCAAACGACAGGGTCAATTATCGATTATGGAACCTTGCACCCTAGAGGTATTACACTTATTGTTCATCGCCAGGATGTGGGCGATCGAGGCAACCCTTGCGTTTCACAAGGTGGCCTAATTAAAACACCAGCAATCTATCGATATATTTAAATTAAGCGGGGATTAAAAGCCTACATTTTCTACTTTTATCCAACTGCGAATCTCTTCACCTCACTCAATACCATCTGTTTCCATTGCTTGACGCATTGGAATGTGCTCTGTGGACACATCTAGTTCGCGTTAATTATATTCATCAATCGATATTTCGATTTCGAAATCCACCGGCGCCTGCACAAAGGGTATTATGTAGCGACATGTCGATCGATGTACACCAATGAGAGAATATCTTTCTGCCTTCAAAGAGACGACCTACCTGATGAAGATGAACGAAGTGCGGGTCACCGGGCTGCTCCAGAACGTGTAATCCCTGTAGAATCTCTACGGCAGTCCCTACTTAGAAATCAACCCTTCTGTTGAAGACGACTGGACATGCAGTGGCGCCGACCTGCGGGGTGTTGAGTAGTTGAACACAGATACTATTCAGTCTATGATCAGTGTCGATGTGACGCGTCCAGTGTTCTCGGCAGACTGGTAAATGTGCCAATAATCACCTTGCAGATAGGACGTAGCGTGTTCCCGCTATGTACTAACAACCAAATCCGTCGATTGACTTAGTGATGGTTGATGTACATACAATGGGATGAGGCTGTCGACATCACGCGCTGCGGATCGATGAATATTGGCCTGGGATCGGGGGGGAGGGGGAGTGAAGGTGGAGGGGGATGCGAGTTGAAAGGATGGGTGAGAGGTGTTGTCGAAGGCCAGCGACGATTGTGGACAACGTGCGGCGGGTTAAAAGGCTGAGTCTGACGGCGGACGTCCCCTCGCCGGGTCGAGCTGACAGTGACAGTACGAACCTGGAGCCTAGCTATTGCAATACCAGCACGCTGCGCTGCTTTCGCTCTCTCTCTCTCTCTCTGTCTCTACTCTCTCTGTGTTTGCTGTATATATATATATACGCGCGGTTCTAACTACATACATGGCCCATACCGGCCGGCTCTGGCGGGTATGCCTGCATGGGCCCAACGCTAGTAAGGGCCAATGTACTGTGACTGTCATTACATTGTGGTGACGAACCAACCATAGCACTTAAATGTCCGCAATCCAGCCCCATCACATGCCCCCATCACCCCGTCCCCCACACATCCCATACCTAAACACCCACAACCGCCGGCACGCCAACCGCGGCGCCACCCCCTGCCACCCATCCCCTTAACCTCAGTGCCCTCGCTCTACTCCCCCCAACCCCCTTCCACCCCCGCCGCGTAATTTCATTGGCACGGATGACTGGCTATCATTTCTCTCTATGGACCACGCACGGCGCTGTTATTCATAGAAAATAAAAACGTCCCTCTTACATATATGCATCCAAGAAATGCATATAGACCTGTTGACAAAAAAGTGCGGTATTCTGACCTGACTTTTCAATTCTGACTCAAACCCGTATATAGACCCCTATATATACACATGAAAAAAAAATCGTTTCTAGGGTTCGGGAAGGGGGAGTCTAGTTTCCAGTGTAAATTTTTCAAAATTCTCAGACTGAGTGTCGAAAGTCGATTTTTCACGACGTTTCGCTTCTTGGCTAAGTACAGCGTCGTTTTTTTTTAAAATCTCTGTCGATGTCGCTTTTTCAGATCATCAGTGTCGGAACCTGGGGGTCGATGTCGAATGTCGATTTTTCAATACGTCTGTGTCGCGTGTCGCCATTTACACGTTCCGGACCCCTATTTCTAAATGATCGGTATATTGGAAGGCACGACACTCAATACATTTGGTCCTAGGAATTGGTGGGTTTGATTTCTATCATTCTTGGCGTCTGGATACGGCCAGAAAACGGATACGCTAAGGAGGGGGTGGAGGTGGAGGGGTGTGGTAGTTGGTAGTGAGGGGCAGGTGGGGGGTAGGGGGCAAGGCTAGGGCTGGTTGGCGGGGGGGGGGGCAGAGATTCGGTGTGGGGTAGGCCTATATATGTGACACTCGGTGAGAATGTGTAAGAGCGTGTCACCACGTTAGGTTGCGAGAAGATACCCATCCCAGTTAGTCATCACGGTGTAATCGGAGTAAGACAGCGGGGGCATTGAGTGGTAAGACGCGCCCATGGACAGGCGTGGGCCTAATACAAGTGAAATTGGTGCTAAAATAAGGTAATAGAATGCAGGGGCGAACGCAGGATTTGCAAAACGCGGGCGGGGGCAATTTGTTATTTCTCCACTCACAACCGTCGGTCAGCAATGCATTTCCCGGAAATCTCAAAACTATCAATTAAGTCTTGTTGCCAATATCAATGTTATCAATTCATTCGAGCATACTTGGAATGTCGGTAATTTTTTCGATTTAGGAAATATCGCGTTGGGGATAAGTTACTAAGCCTTTTGTATAAACGATTGGTTATCCACAAAAAATATCTCTCGAGCAATGTCGTTCAAATGTCGAGGTCAAACCGACCAAATAGTTCTGTTTTGGTAAAGGCCCAATGATGACGTCACAACGATTTCAGGGCGAAAGACGTTGTGATCTGTAGTTTCGACAATATTAAAAAAAACTGTTTTAATAAACATAATGGATATAGTGAAGTAAAATTCAGTAGAGCATATGTATAGCAGACATAGCTTGCTAATGGAATAAACAACAGCAAATACGATAAAAACTAGTGAGAATAGCTACTAATTATTATGTCCGACGTTGATATGTGGACTCAGGCAGAAATGGCTAATCTATTCCTTAACCTTTCTCACTGTCACTGTTTGACCTACACAGGTTAAAGCGCACCGCTTTCATTTTTCTCATGAGCTATGTTTTAGGCTGTTTTACGATCCAGTAATTGTCAAGTCAGGTCATATCTGTTGTCGTCTTCGTCTTTGGTGTCTGGATTTATTTATTTACTAAAGTTATGTATTTTTAATAAAGTAGTAGCATACGCTTTAAAGCAGCCTACTTACATGGGCCATCTTAGAATTTTTGCATTTTAGAATCAAGACTAAAACTATCTCAAAATTATGATGCATATGTTTTATATCTCTTTGAATCTGTAAACAACGATTTTTAGATAAAACTGCGCAGTTTATTTATATCGCCCGAACAGGCGCGCAGGGATATAAAGCCGGCCACCAACTTTTGCACCGGTGAACAAAGTTGCTTTTCTCCGGATATCCCACAGGCTTTTAAGGATTTAAACTCAAGACCAAATCTACTTATTTGACACGGAGAAGAGGTTGGTAATACAAAAAATTACCCCGAGAGTAACCCCATACTCTTTGCGATCAAAGGCATGGGACCAGTAGCCTGCCAGCACGAACATTTTCACCGGTGAGGCTGGGATTGACTACCCACCGGCCGCTTGAGCACACTCGACAATGGCCGAGCACGCTACCCACTTGGTCATGGCGGGGAGACCCCTCCACACATCGTAACCAGCGACAGACAATACGGGTCTGCACCGCAGAATAATTAATTAACGGACGTTATCGGAAATGAAAAGTTTGTTTTCTATGCCGAGAAACGTCCCGTGACAATGATATGGGGTTGGATGAAACCAAATTGTCCCAGAATGCAGGTCCCATTCATGGTTTGAACAAACCAGTTGATCTGATTTCTATATCTCGTGTAACAGTAGCACAAATGTTACTACATGTATAGATAATGGTTAACTATGAGTGTTTCAGGGTTTTTTTGTATGGTATCCACTCTATTTCTCCAGAAAACGGAGAGTGTTATATATGGTCGCATTATGATTGTCGTGCCGCGCTCTCACCAGGTGTGAGCCCAGGTGTCAGCTTGCGGAGCGCCACTCTGCAACGGAGATTCAAAAGTGCTTCGAAAAGAGTTAGCGTCTAATCGTTTCCACTCTTCCAGGAAGAGAAGAGCTCATCCAAGAATAGAGAATATGAGCGATGAATCGATCGCGTCTGACAAGTTGGAAGAGTAGTTTCAATATGGCGAAGGGAAACTCACTTATAGCTCACAATTTATCGGCCACGTCCATATATTATTGCCCAATATCAACACATACAGTTACATGGTTAACTGCATACATGATCTCTCATATACCCCACACATACGTTTCAAAGAACAAAATAAGGTCTTACATATGCTTCACATAAGTTTATTCATTGTTTCACTTATGTATTTCCCCCTTAAACACATTTGGTCAGACTGAGCGAATATTGCATATTTAGCTTCCGCCATCTTGGAATTGCCTCTACCTCTTCTCTCTTCCACCTACCTGGGCAGAAGAGCAGAAGAGGTCTTCCAGGAAGAGAAGAGGCGAAACGATCGCATGGCAAGTGCTCTTCTAGAAGAGGTAAAGTTTGAAAGAGGCGAATCGATCACGCTTTCAATCTCATGGAAGAACGTGAATCTAGTAGGATCGCGCCCCGGGAAGGGGGGGGTGGGGGCACAGTTGTACACATCTGGTGGGGGGTGGGGGGGGTTCCGCGGGTGCCCCTTGATGCTTGAGAGAGCAGACATTTGTGATAACAAGATAGCCCTATAGAGCGGACAATTATGATAAAAATGATACCTCTATAAAGCGGGGAGTGGGGGGGGGGGGGGGGGGATCTAAAAATGTCCGTTCATACGGCGGGTTGCCGCGAAAAATATCCCTTCCGAGCGGATTTCGACGGTAAAGCGCCCCGACCAAGCGGATTTTGACGGTGAAAAAGGGTGGGCTTTACCGCGGAACCCCCCAAACCCAGGAATGGGGATCGCGCGATCGTGTTTTCGTCTTAAATACTGTTTGTTAGGTCTCGCACCTTGATTCCTAAAGAGAGTGTAGCCTAAGGTCCATTGTATCTTTTATTATGTTTGCCTTTCATAGGCCCAAACACTTGAGTCGGCTCTCAGAGGCTTATATTCCATTACAACTTTTTTTACAAGACTTGTTTTACCGTCGAATGGATTGGAGTTACGCCATACAACATATGTGTCGCTTCAGAATGGGCTGATCGATATATTGCTACTTTTAAAGACCTTTACCAGGAGCGTACCCTAGATGGAGGGGAGGGGGGGGGGTCCTGTTCCCAAGTCATGACGAATACATTTCTTTATTCCCAGGTCACGATGAATTAAAAGGACAAGTCCGCGTATACAATGGAAGAGGCGGTTACATGATATCCCAATTCACGGTAATTTAATATTTAAATTCCCAGTTCCCGATTAATGAAAATCCTCGATCACGGCGGTCGGCTAATATCCCATTCCCAGTTCATAAAGAATTATTTTCCTCATTCCCAGCTCACGGTAAAATGAAATACCCATTCCCGAGGAACGGAAATACCCCATTCGCCCAGCAAAAGGTGGGCACGTGCCCCCGGAAACCTGATGGCGGAAATTGTCAAGTGGTGGGTTACGGGCTAAAATCCTCGGCCGGCCGGTTGCAGTAGGCTGGTCCCCGGTCCCAACTCAAGCGCACTATTTCAAGCTGATTGCCTGGTTCCCAGCGAATGCGTTGAAGAAGGACACAGCTGACAAACCGTGACAAACACCAAGCCAAAAGCGGTTCAGTCTAGTAAAGATAGCCAACGTTATCCGATAATCAGTGATACCAGAGACAAGCAACAAACATGCTTGATCACGAAATAGAAGATTGTTTCCACACCGTGGAACAAGTGTCCAGACAAGTTGGCGAAGTAATATTTCGATAAATATTTTACCTGTGATCGGCGATCGACTGTCATCGTTAGGCCTACTGTCTGTTTTGGATCTGTTTGTTGACTGTGACAGTGTCAGTCGTTACGTCACCCATTATGTGGCACCATGTACCAGGGGGGTAGGGGAGGGGAAAAGGTTTACATATGAGGCTATGTTCTAGACACAAATTAGTGCTAAATCACCCAGTGGCCAGCATGTTACCTCCTTAGTCAACTTCCTATTCCTGTTGCATCATATATTTTCAGGTTGGCTTAAATGTGAATACTTCTATGAAGAATTCTAAGCCTTATTAAATCATCTCAAAGAGAAAATTATATAGTTTTCATCTTTTAACATATTGTATTCGATACAATAAACCTTCTCTTAACTTTATCAGTCTTTTTTTAGGGTTATGATAGGCCTAGACACAGGCGCTCAGATCTGCTGACAGAACCCCCGAAGTAAATAAACAACGCCCCCCTTTCAGGCACCACCTATAATAGAAAGTCCTATTATAGGTGGTGCCTGAGAGGGGGGGTTGTTTATTTACTATAATAGAAAGTCGGTGCCTGAGAGGGGGGCGTTATTTATTTACTTCGGGGGTTCTGTCAGCAGATCTGAGCGCCTGTGGGCCTAGATATATTTAATGTAATGTAGGTAAGCAAAATATATATAGCTTATTTTATGATAATTACATAAGAATCCACCTTATCTTTTTATGGCATGTACCCCAATATTTAGCGTTCTTTACTTCAGTTATTCGTTATTCTCTGCATTAATACCCACTATGTATAAGTAAAGCTAAATGCTAAAATCCTTCCCTCTCATGCCATTCTTTCTGGAATAGCCATTATATAGCAATAAATTATTGTATAAGTAATATGTATATGTAATAAATGTGACTAAAGGAAACTGACCTTCATCACTGCAGGTTATTAAAGAAGCATTCTACCAGGAGAAAACCATTGAGACAAAGGCTAGTTATGCAGATTTGGTGACTGAGACAGACCAGAGGGTGGAGCAGATAATTATATCTGCACTCAAGGCGAAATACCCTTCGCACAGGTATGTGCATTGTTTATGTATTATTACAATCATTTAGACTATACTGTATATATGAATATGTAAATATCCTTTTGGAATATACTGTATCTATGAATATGTAAATATCATTTGGAATATACTGTATATAAGAATATGTAAATACCATTTGGGAATATACTGTATATACAGATATATGAATATATAAATATCATTTTTGGAATATACTGTATATCTGAATATGTAAACATCACTTTGAAATATACTGTATATATATATGTGTGTCTCAAGCTTCAATTGCTTTTAGTTGCTTCTGTGAAACATAACATTAGTAATCTGCTATTTGAATAATATAGCCATTTCCAGCATAGAACTGTCTATGATAAATTGACAGATCTTTGGTTTACCAATACATGCTGCAGTATTCGATCATGTTGTTTATATACAGAACTGATACATTTATGATATTTTGTAAGGTTAACTGGATTTTATTCCATTGTTGTTCATACTTCAGCTTCATTGGTGAGGAGTCCACAGCAGCAGGTGAAAAAGTCAACTTGACTGACAACCCCACCTGGATTATAGATCCCATTGATGGCACAACCAACTTTGTCCACGGGTAAATAGAAATAATACAAGTAAAAGTAAAAGTAAAAATTATGTGTTGTGATAAGCTTACGCCAGATAAAGATTTTAATAGTAAAAAATAATGCCCAATCTGATGACATCTGATGTAAATATTTTACAAGTTTTACATCTGTATAACCTTACGAGATATCTCAAATGTTTTTTTATATTGATAATCGCAGCGCCTCATTTTTTTATCCGACATTCCATCTACACAATCCATTGGTCTGTGATGCTTTAGTTGCCTCTCTCATACTTTCAGATTCCCAAATATTGCGGTATCCATAGCATTATTAGTAAATAAGCAGGTAATATCAACCTCCTTTATTCTTTCCTAATTTACATTGTTTGTACATATCATGTTAGCATGAACTATGGATTTAAGATAAATATATCTTAATAATATTGTATTCAAAACTCTTAGTAATATTGTATTCAAAACTCCTAATAATATTGTATTCAAAACTTTATTATCACTGGTTTTGAAAAAAATGTAATTGGCAAGTGAATTGTACAGGTACATTTTTCTACACCAACTATTAATGTAATACCATTTTGGTGGCATCTCGACTTTATCATGCCATGCGTCCTGTCCTGTCCTGACCTCCAGGCTCAAATTGGTTTAATCTACAACCCAATTACGAACGAGATGTACACTGCTCGACCCGGTCAAGGCGCGGTCTGCAATGGGAAGCCTTTGAAAGCAACGACAACATCAGGTAGGGCTGGAATACACCCTAGACTTTAGCGTTCATTCATCTCCTTGCGTGGGGCTATGTGGCTCTGACCTATTACCAGTCTTGGCAACAATACCGTGGTAATGCCTGTATCGCAAAATGATGAACAACAGTACTGTTGTAATTGTTATGTTTATTCTTCTTCATTGGTGTAGTTTAATCAATATTTTGAATGGCTTGATAATTTGATACTCACCGACGGGCCGAAGAAAGTACCAATGTTTGATATTTAGCGGGGTTTTCGGATGATCGGCTATCGCATAAACGAGGTCTGACTGTAGTTGTCTGACTGCAGCGTGTTGCAGCATCAGTTGAAAAGCAGGTTGGGCTGCAGATTAAGAGGTCTCACTTTATAGCGAAAAGACAGTATCTTGCGAAAAGACAGCTGAAATGCCGATAAGTCCTCAGTTAAAGCTCCTGATCAAGCTGATTGGGTTTCTCTGTCTTTACTGCTCGTAAGACTAAAAAATATATTGTTTAATCGGGGTTATATATATTGTTTAACAAATATTTTAACACCGACCACATTCAGCGATCGGTGGGCTGCCGGCATGTTTGATCGACACTTGCCCGTTGCCTCAATAGGTGGCATAATTAACCTGCCGCGTGCAGTCGGGGCGTTAGTCGATATGCCACAAGACGAAGTCAGGTGGCTAATAAATCCTCAGTTGAAGTTACTGATCAGACTGGTTGGGTTTCTTATGTCTCTACTGCTCGTAAGAATGTTACAACTTTTTCAGGCAAAAGGCGATGGGCTGCCTCTATGTTTGACATGCAATGTTACATACATGTTTGCGTTATGAGGTCTCGAAACGACGATTACGCGACAATTTAATCGGCGTCAATGGGACATGTATCGCCTTAAAGTTCTCTTTTTAATTGATCAAGTTTGGCTTGCCCTTCTACTAATGCTTTAAGTGTCTTTTCGCGGCCTGGGCTTTATATCATGTCTTGTCTGTAGACAGGCTTTAATGCTTTAACATTCTGGACTTCATGTCTTGTCTATAGACAGATTTTAATGCTTTGAGTGTCTTTTCGCAGCCTCGACTTTATATCATGTCTTGTCTATAGACAAACTTTAATGCTTTAAGTGTCTTTTCGCAGCGATACACGTCCATTTCGCCGATTAAATTGTCGCGTAATCGTCTTTCCGCGAAAGGACGGCAAAGGATCTAATAACGGAAACATGTATGTAACATCATTTGTCGCGACAAGTTACGCCATCTAGTGAGGCAACGGGCAAGTGTCTATCCAACATGGCGGCAGCCAAACTGACGCTGAACAGGGTCCGAGTTGATATACCCTTTGACGGTTGATACACCTGGTGAAGATATTTTTTCATTGTTATGAGCAGTAAAGACATTTGAAACCAAATCACCCTGATCAGCAGCTTCAAATCAGGATTATTGACAATTAAGCTGTCTTTTCGCAAGATACGGTCTTTTCGTTATAAAATGAGACTCCAGATTAAGTCGTGGGTTCGAACCCTGACACCTGCATTTGGGGCTAGTTTCATTTAATCCCATTTTATTATCCCACAATGTTTTTTGACACCATCTAGCCTTCATGTGCAAACAAGTGGCGTTTTATTTCTACATTATGACGGACTAGATCCATGTTATCAATGTCCCAAGTATGCCAGCATGTTATTAATTAATGTCTCATTGCAAGTATGGTAGAGTGGTATGTGGATGCCAAGTCGACTTATTATTACGCATTATTATTACTATTTATGTCTATTTTATTCCCGCTTTTTTTTCTTTCAGATCTTGCAAAAGCTCTGGTTTGTTCGGAGTTCGGCTCAAGCAGAGATCCTTCCAAACTAGATGCCAAGTTACGAAGTATGAGAAATGTTATCAATCATGCTCATGGGTAAGTAATTAAATGACGCAAGTGCTGATACTTCTTCTTCTGGTTCGCCAAATAAATATCAACTTATATCTGGCTTTATTTATCAATAATATGTAATTAAATAATGATATATTAGGAATCTTACATAGCCTTGATGGCGGAAAAGTGCTACAAATACGCATCATAAATGCTGCTACTTGTAAGATTGTTTTTCATCATAATGATAATCACCAATATATTTTCCATATTATATATGATTGTGACTCATGACCAAGTTTGCAGCGAGGAGCTTCTCCCCATTATCATAGATTTTCTACCCCCTTGAATTCCTTGTTTTATTAACAAATGATTGTGACTCATGACCAAGTTCACAGCGAGGGGCTTCTCCCCAATATCATAGATTTGTTTTTCCCCTTGAATTGCTTTTTTTGTTAGCAAAATAATCCTATATGTTGCTTTATTTTTGTATCTGGAAGACAAATGGTATAGTGAGCATCACCTTCATCTGCCGGTACAACATTCTTGTGTGTCATCATGCAGCGGAGGCGGGTGGGGGGGGGGGGGAGGGGGGGGGGCAGTTGTCAATGAATACAGAGACACACATTCTTTTAAACCCAGTCTGGTCTTACTTGCTATAAATGCGCCAATTCTTGCCTCATTTTTGTTACTGTTATTATCTGACAATAACTTGCTTCTCTTTTACTTTGCATTCTATTTTAAAACATTACTTCATGTATACTGTCTGTATAATTGCCACTTTTGACATTTGTAGTAGCTATAATATATATCCCATTTTTAAACACAACATTTTAATTTCTGTTTCAAAGAACTCTAAATCGTTTGTTAGATTTTATGAGCGATATTACTCTTTTGTTCCCAGTACATACACATATCTCTTATACGCATCTAAAACCTTGTCACCGTGGTGTAGTTAGTAGTAGGAGTAGTTGATATCCTTGAGATGTAACTACTCGTTGCTATACCTGCCCTGTTGAACCAGTGTTTGGACCAAAGTGTCCCAATAGACCAGGGGCAAGTGAAGCTTAGCTGAAAAGTGATTCTTCATGTTTGAATGGTAATTCTAAATACAATATATGGTCGTTCTTCCATGTAAGGGGAACCATTGTTTAAGCATAGCTCACGTATTACTCACGCCTTACGTTTACTACAATAATACATGCTTCTTACATGGAAGATGGACCCAATATATACAATGAATACACCCACTGTATAAATAGTCCGCTGCAGCTCAGTTGGTAGGAAGGCCGAGCTACAGGTCATGGGTCGACCCCTAGCAAAAAAAATAAAAAAATACAATAATCATCGTATCCTGAGATGTTTTTTTGGCTCAGTTTCGCTTTCCATTGCACGTAAATGGCCTAAATACACAGGGGCCGGCCCGATAGCTCAGCGAGTTAGACCGCTCGCCTTGAGTGCTCTGGTCACCTGAGAGCCTAACGGCACGTGGATCGATGGTTCGAGCCCCGCTGTCGCAGGATAAGGTTCCCATGTCTTTCTTCGCAAAGAATTTTGAATTACCCCCGGGGACATGGCTCTCCCTTCGACGCGATATGACCAAAAGTGTCATTTTGATGCGATATGACCAAAAGTGGTTAAAGCGTTCTGAATATACAACCAACCAACCGAAATACACTAGCATGTTGATCAGATGTCCCTCCCTCCTCCTTATGGGCGGGGGTGGGGGGGCGTTCGGCTGATGTCGAGGGCGCTCTGATGGGCAAGCTTAATCGCCAGGTGCGTGGTTTGAAATGTTTATAAGGGATAAAGATCCCATGTCTTTATTCTCAAACAAAGAAAAATGGCTCCTCTCTACCTCAGACCTTCCCATTATCGCGATATGACGTACACATGTCAAAGAGTCCTACGTTGAAAAATCACACCTCTTCTCTACGATTTCTGTGCAACGTTATACGACTTTAACGATATGGCCATATATATATATATAATGCAGGGACTGTCGTCTATGTACGGCGACCGAATCCACAATGTCTCACCACGCACCACATTGTATATACACGATACGTTGATACCAGTGTACATGAAGGGTAAACCTGGCAGATAAAGTCCTCGTCGGTTTTGACGTCTTTAATTCTTTCGCTACTTTTTTAGGTAACTAATATATGTGATTATTAGCTCCCAGTAGTTAACTTGTTTCGCTACTTTTTTAGGTAACTAATATATGTGATTATTAGCTCCCAGTAGTTAACTTGTTTTGCTACTTTTTTAGATAACTAATATATGTGATTATTAGCTCCCAGTAGTTAACTTGTTTCGCAACTTTTTTAGGTAACTAATATATGTGATTATTAGCTCCCAGTAGTTAACTTGTTGGATTTAGTTTGATATTATTTGTTGTTTGTTGAAATCATACATGCACATTATCTGTTGATGTGTACAGTTGTTGCTGAGCTAGGCTGGGCTTTTAATTTTTCGCAAGTCTGCCGATCTCTCCTTGACATACTCTCTGCCAGATCAGGCCCTCATAGATTGTAGCTTTAGTATGTAGGTGTAGCGGTACATTATTTATTATGTCACCATCGGGTTTCACCATATAGTGGGTAGCTATAGATATATTTATATATATAACAGCAAATTCTGGCTCGGCATTCACCATATAGTGGGTAGCTATAGATATATTTATATATATAACAGTAAATCCTGGCTCAGCATTCACCGTATAGTGGGTAGCTAGATATATTTATGTATATATATAACAGTAAATCCTGGCTCGGTATTCACCATATGACCAAAAGTGGTTAAAGCGTTCTGAATATACAACCAACCAACCGAAATACACTAGCATGTTGATCAGATGTCCCTCCCTCCTCCTTATGGGCGGGGAGGGGGGCGTTCGGCTGATGTCGAGGGTGCTCTGATGGACAAGCTTAATCGCTTGTGGGTAGCTAGATGTATTTATGTATATATATAACTGTAAATCCTGGCTCGGCATTTTCCGTATAGTGGGTATAGCAAGATATGTATATATATATAATAGTAAATCCTGGCAGGTAAGTCTCTCACCAGGTTGCGCTGCATGGGCTCAGCGGCCCTCCACATGTGTTACGTGGCCAGCGGTGCCGTGGACGCGCACTTTACCTATGGCATCCACGTGTGGGACATGGCGGCCGGGGACCTCATAGTGCGGGAGGCCGGCGGGGTGGTCATGGATTCAGGAGGTGGGTGCCCGACTCTGCCCCACACACAACCCCAGACTCACAACGCTTTTGTGCTATACACTAGCATGACGTTCACTGCAGCATGCATGCTCTCCTGGCCAGTCTTCCATGTTAATAGAGCACAGGGGCCGTGTTCATACTACCCTCGTAACTTACGCACGAAAAGGGCATTTTCAATATAATTTTAGCGCTTTCTTAATTCAGAAAATCCACTTCTTGGGTGACTACATATGTATTTTGAACCCGATAATCGCTCGACAAATATTCCACTTGGCGCTAAGTCTATTGGCGTAGCCTAATTGGGGATGGTGCATACGGCCCCAGGATTATATTTCTTATCGTAAATGATAGGCGTGAGTCCTACGTGAGCTATGTTCAAGAGAATGGTGTCGCTCTAATAATCAACATGGAAGAACGACCGCTTCGCTTTGTTATTTATATCCCAGTAACCACTTTCAAGTTTTAAGGGGATGTGGCAGGTTGTTTCCGTAACCCTATACCTGTATCTTAATTAGAGTTGCATGTGGAGTTGTTTCGCTGTTTTTGAATGCCAAATTTGCGTATAAGAACACAAACCTAAGGCCTTAAGGTTTATAACAGACAATAAACACCTACCATATCGCTCACCAATTATCTGCCAATGAGCAAAACATTTCAAATTCATGAATTTTTGTCCGCCACAAAAGTGAAAACTTGTGCTGATTTGAAACGTCATAAACGTGTGTACACAAGTCGTTTACCGGTGCCACCGACAGGGGGCCCAAGCGCTAAATTATATGAGACAATAGAAGCGTCCGGAGCGCCACTTTTTCTTTGGCGGTGGCCGTTGACACTGCTTGTGGTCAAAGGTAACATTTCCTGTTTATGTTTATTTTGGTACAGCTGTTGCAACGGTCAGCTCCACATGTAACTTTAATATATTAGCAGCGGTAATTGTCGGAATGCCAATATCAACCGTTCCTCGGGTTAAATTTCCTTTTGCGTGCGTTGTGATGTTGATGCCGATTCTTTTTTTTACGGTTGTTGCGGTTTTTTGATGTGTTTTATTTCTTCCTGTTGCCGGTTGCCTTAACATTTCCTTTGCTGTTCCTTTTCGAGGTTTTGTGCACATCAAATTGTACATAAGGATCTGCTATGACACTTGAGTTCTTCCATGAAAGAAACACTCCTATACAATCAACGCTCTCTTCTCTTGTTATGAAGCCTCCCAGGCTCAGTTCAACAGATCAACAGGTCGTGAGTTCGCGCCCTGGTACCTGCGTCTGGGGCGAGTTTCATCCCACCTCCTTTATTGGTTTATTAGCCCTCATGTGCACAAAAGTGACTTACAACACCTACATGTCATTTCTTCTCTCGTTACGAAACACTATACAAGCAAAGCACGCAAAACAACAACCATTACAATTGGGTGAATTAATAAAGACCAAATCAAAACACAAAAATTATGGGAAATATATAAACCGTCCAGTGAAAAGCTACACGAAGGACTGGCAATGTGGGTGATGCTTCAGTACCATGTTCCAGACACTTAGACTGTTAACTCTTGTATTCAGCTCCTACACGAATACATACACGTGGCGGTTCATTCTAAATATGTCCATCAACCCCAAAAGCTTAGTTCCCTGAGAGTAGTTTCATGAGCCTTGCGGGCCGTTTAAAGACTCTCGAAAATAACCTCTTGGGGTGGGGGTGGGGGGGATTTTACGACATTGTGTGGTGGTCTCCAATAGACATGCTCGTTAGGGCATCCAACCATTCTGCCCACAAATGCTGGACGTGGTTCATATAACTTTTCCCCCCATTTGCATACATTTTATAATAATGTCCAGAAAGGTAATTAATTGTCAGCCCCTCCTGGGAGCAGATGTCCCATGTTATAATAATGAATCTTAACTTATCAGGTTTCCCATTTTATCCTGCTCGAAATACACGATAATATTGTAGTAAATGCTGGGCGTGGGTGACGGGTGAAATCTAGATTCTGCTGGACATGCAGACATGCAGACCCCTACCATCAACTCCACCCTTAAAAATCCTTGCAATGCAGGCCATTCGAATGCCCTCACAGGGCAGGGATTCAAAACTCTAAAATCAAATGTAGCGATAAAGAAAAACTTCAAAATCCGCTCTCTTAGCCTGTTCCGTCTGGGTCCGGTCTGTGTGGTCGCAGGATAACAATCCCATGTCTTTCTTCGCAAAGAGTAGGGAGTTACCCCCGGGGACATGGCTCCGCTCTCCCTTCTCTCTCCCCTTGACCGCGATATGACCAAAAGTGGTTAAAGCGTCCTGAATATACAACCAACCAACCAACCGTCTGGTTCCGTGCATGCAGGATCCGCTCGCTAGGGTCGGCGGCAATGTCCATGTGTTTCGTGGCCGCCGGTCGCACCGACGCCTACTTCGAGATTGGCATCCACGCCTGGGACATCGCCGCTGGGGAGCTGATCGTACGCGAGGCGGGCGGCATCGTCCTCGATGTGGCAGGTAGGTGGCGCCGCCAAGCGGCAGGGCGGGGAGACGAACGGGCGTGCCACGTGGCGTCGAGCACGTGGCGGCGAGCACGTGGCGGCGGGCACGTGTCCCGCGTACGTGACCTCCCCCCCCCATCTGGAGGTCACCGCATATATATAAATAACATCGTCCGATGCGTCATGAGTTATTGCCTTTGAAGACTTCTCCTGTATATATTGAGGTTTTATTCGGTGTTGTACATATCGGTATCTCGCTTGAGGAGGAATTGCTGTTCTCACTTTATTTCGCATTGCATTGTTTTACTTTCATTGCACTCTATTAACTAAACTAAACACCTTTGTCTTCTGTCAAACACCTTTGTCTTCTTTCAAGTCTGTGAAGAAGGCCGTACATTTTTTTATATTTGCATATAAAAATGGTTATACCAATCACAGCGCCTCTTTGCCATGCTTCGGTCTCGCGATGCAGTGTCATTCCGTTGTCTGTCGGGTATGCTTTGCTGGTTGTGTGCTATTATACAGCGCTATTATATTAAAACATAACCTTAATTAATTGAATGATAAACTTACCATAATTGAATCGGATATTATATAACCTATAACTATATTATATGATGGTTGATATATGATAATATATGTAACCGCATACGAGCCAGATATTCAGCCTCCATTTTCATGGCGCTCTTGTGCCCGGTTTTGCGGCCCTTTTGGAGGTCGCGCTCTTGTGCCCGGTTTTGCGTACGTGTTTTGTATACCACGGTACAATGCTTTGTTTCCGCGCAGGTGGTCCCTTGGACCTGATGTCGCGCCGAGTGCTCTGTGCCGGCACCGAGACCCTGGCGCGGCAGATCGCCAGCAACATCGAGGCGATCGAGTTTGATCGCGACTAAGCGGCCGCCTTCTCGGCGCGGCCACGTGACCTGCTCTTGCCAGGTACACGAAGCCGGGCGGACCGGGCGGGCAGGCGGGAGCGGGCCGGGAGGGAGACCACGGCAGCTCTCTCAACACCTCGTCCCGGCATCTTCCTGGTCCGTGGCACCCGAATTCCCATGCAAACAACGCCGTTTTTGCCACGACGATGGTTTGTGTGACTTCTGCGATGGCCTCTGTGTAGACAGTGTTTATTAAATGGAGTGACAACCATTCACGTAAATAGGACAATAAACAGTTCTGACCGCGGGCACATGACGTCATAGATGTCTTGATGAGTGACGTCATCAGCGGTCCGTTCGGGATTAGATCCCGGATGACAGGGTTAAGACGTCGAATTAGCGGCTTACCTCAGACATGTACATTACTGCTATGTACTGATCATGTATACATCTATTTCCAACAGGCTATGTATGCTTCAATGGAATTGAATCTGTTAATTGTGAAATATCACGCTTGAGATTGAAAGTAATTCCAGATGCGACTGTAATTGTAGTTACCCGTCGGATGTCTGCCTGAAATGATACGCACACTTGCAAATAATATAATGCCATTGAGCTATTCCAGCGAATTATTATCACAGAATGACGTCAGTAAATTTTACTTTTGTTCCAATCAAGGTTTCTAGATATATGCATTAAATGTGCTGTTTAGACGTGGTGCACTTTCACAGTTCTCGTATGAGTAGCAAATGGTGGGATTACATAACAGTTGTGGAAATGATTAAAAATCTGCTCTAATATGAATAAAAATCGAGAGAAACGTGAAGAAAGGTTGGGTAGAACGGTTCTTACATTATCTAGTGTTAGTGTGTTCTTGGACCAAAATGTGTAATGATTTTAGGTTTTTCATATGCACATGATCGTATTGACGAAAAGTAAAACTTCTCCAATCATGTTGGGATGGTACTTTATGTGTGATCTCTGAATTGATATTTATGAAATAAAAATATCAACAGTAGTTGGAAGTTAGCGAAAGTGTTTTGACGTCTTGAAGTGAGCATGCATGAGTTTTGTACAAAATAGTAATTTTTCAGGTACTTGAACACCCGACTATGGTGGTGGGTGCTTACCGTTCTAAACGCCCCCCCCCCCACCCCCGCCTTCCGTTTGTACCCGCCCTTTCGAGGTGACAGTTTTATATTTAACCCTCGTGGGTAACAAATGGAAAGTGGCTTGAAGCCTCCTCGAATGGACGATTCTATTGCAAATCAAAACTCACTGTTTTCTTTCTTCGTTGCCTTATTTATATTATGGGCATAGCCTAGAAAAACGAGGTAACAAATGCTGTAGTATCAGCCAAGGTCAGTCTGGCAAGCAGTCTTGCGTTTATCAAACCGAGACCTATTCCCCGGATTGGCACGTTATCAAACCGAGACCTATTCCCCGGATTGGCACTTTAGTCGTGTGCAGGGTGGACGCATTCAGGATCTACAGACCGCCAAAGCTCAGGTTTAAAGATGTTTGCAAACGTGGCCGAAGGTTGTCGGTATCGATTCGGGTTTCTTGGGAGGATTTAGCGGCTCATAAAGAGATGCTGAGCGCGTTTTCCACTGGCCACGTGACACATGTGGAGGGCCGCCGAGCCCATGCAGCGCATGCGTGATGGCATGGTCCACCGCGACAGTAACCTACACATGAGCCGTCAAAACAGGAGACTTTGAGTGATGGTCAAGACCAAAAAACAGGACATCGATGATGACTGTGGCAAGTTCTGCCGGTCGCAGATAGGCGTTTTCATGCAGTCATCAGCGCAAATGCTGCGAAATATTCCGGAATACTTAAATCACAACAAAAAAGCTACAAATCCATGCACGCAGACGGGCAGATGCCAACCAACATAGAAGTGACCTACAGGTATCGGTCCCAACGCAAGTGTGCTGATGTATGTGGACCCCGTGAGCGAATCCATTCATCTTCTCTCGTTGATGAAAGGATCCATGGAAAAACAACAACACAGCGGCTTGATAACAAGAATATAATGGATTCAAATGTAGCCATCAAGAAGACTTATCGATGTAGCCGTGTAAAATACACTCAACATACATAAATGTGTGCGTAGCCAGAAAAGACTGACACAACTTTTGTAAACTGGAAAAGCCAGGGATGGTACAAGCGACTAATATAGAGTTTAGTTCACGGTAATTTTACAAAAAAAACTCTGGAGCTGATGTCCATGCCAGTGACTTATTTTCTTTCTCCTGTTTTCAATGGGGATCGAGGATATTAAATAACCATTGAATCCGATCCATAATAATGCAGGATCGGCATCTGTACGTTCAGGCGTAGCGCGTGTACCTCTACATTGGTTGGAGACTTGTCACTGTGCATTCGCATTCTGCGTGTGACAAATATAGGATAGGATATAACCAACAAATCGGGTCCATAGTAATGAAGGATCGGTATTTGTACGTTCAGGCTTAGCGCGTGTACTTCTACATAGAGGTAAATGCGTTATGCCTGCATGAACGGTTATAATACGCCTACAGATGCGTCACCAGAGATCGTATAGTGCGTTACATAATCTCTGATGTCACATGGCTCTTGGCCTATATTCCAATTTACCCATGGCAGTGAGAGTACCAAAATGCTTAATCTGGAAGCCTGCTTATAGAGCGAATGTTTTTCGTAAGTACACACGCAGGTCACACGCAAGGTCACACGCAAACACGATACGTCACATGAACGGTATATCTAGATATTTTCTTCGCGCCATCTTTATTTGCGTATGACGTTGTGCTCCGGTCCGAAGGGGAACTTGGTGATGTTTTCGGTGCCGCTCTCCTTGACGATGAGTATATCGTGCTCCCTGTACCCCCCGGCCGCCGGGTGACCCTCCGGAATCATGACCATGGGCTCCATGGAAACCACCATCCCCGGCTGTAGCTCAGTCTTGATGTCCTCTCGTAGCTCCACCGCTGCAACGCGAGATCATGCGTGGAAAAAGATTAAAAAAAAAATCTTTCAATTTTAATCACACCCTTCCACACCCCTCGATTCGCCACTGAGTAAAAACACTGTGAGTGAGCGCTCGGAAGTTTACAGACCCAGCTGCAGGATCCAGAGACAGCGTGAACGGCATTAATGAATGTGAATGAACTCAGCACTCACCGGCTTCGCGACCGAAGTAATGACACAGCGTCCCAAAGCTGTGTCCGTAGCCGAAGCTGCGGTACTGGAGCATATCATGCTGCCGGTAGAGGTCGTTGAGGTCAGCGGCGATGTCACAGCAGCGGACCCCGGGCTGGATCAGCTCCAGACCCCGTCTGTGCACCTCGCAGTTGATCTCCCAGACCCGGAGCTGGGCGTCCGACACGTGGTCCAGGAACAATGTCCTCTCCAGGGCGGTGTAATATCTGGAACCATTTAAAGTTACTCATTCAGCAATATCTTTCTTGAAGTTTGTTTTGAATGTTTTGACCGAAAATTATGTATTTATGTTATAAAGCATATCAGTACACATATATTGCATGCAATAAAACCTGGACATTTTGTTAAGCCCCTTTTTTTTGGTCAAACTAGTGCATGCATCTCATGTGGAAAAGTGTGGCTTCTTGTGTACTACGTCATCCACATGTGCACATTACGGTAGTTGTTTACCTTTTAACTTGTGATGACACCTCTATTTGTCACACAATGAGACAATGTGTCCAGAACGTTTTCCACAATATTTCGAAAATCATAATGTAAGTAAACAATTGTTGTATATGCTTTAATTATTTATATGAAGGTCAGTTCAACAGCTTTAAAATGATATGCACAGTTTTGTGTGTGTCAAATATCATTATGCTATAAAAAAATAAGGTTGATAGCATTTTTTATGTTCTATTAATGTTCGAGAGATTTTGCGAGTTCTATTGTCAGTCAATAGCATTTGTGCCAATATTCATTGTAAAATAAAACTATCTTATTTTATCTTATCTTATGGTTATCGAGCCTCATTTATTATCATGGGAGGATTGTTGTGACATCTGCTGGCTTGGGTGCTTTTCCTCCGCGCGTTCGGTATTTTTTGGTAATTTTTGTGCGTGACATCATTTCCGACAACAGCTGTGTTGTTAGCGATGCGCTGTGTTGCCTGAGGAGCTACACTAGCCCCGTGTGACATAGCTTGATAACAGAGAGTTTTTGGACTACGTATCACAGCCCAAGGGAATTTCCTTCATATCTTTTATTTTTCTGCGCAGAAATATGAACGTAACGAAGCTCTCACCCCCCATTAAACGGTGCCGTTGCTATGGCATATGTTACGCACCCCTGTATCATGGGGAAACAGTTCAAGCTGAGGATGTCTCCCTTCTGCACCTTGCGGGTGGTCACCGGGTTATGGGCACCGTCTGTGTCAATGCCGCTCTGGAACCACACCCAGGCTGGAAGACACGAATATAGCACAAAACAAATATAATATAACATAGATCCCAATATATTAATGTACCAGAACTGTTACTGATAACATCCAGGTTGGTCTACTCCAAAAAGAAAAAAAAATAGCTGAGCACATGGTTATATTCTCATCCACGCTGGAAGACAAACATATAGTTTTAGCGTTTCAATATAATGTAAGATATATGTTCCCCCATGTATCGATGACCATGCATTTGAATGGGACGGGGCGGGGCCAATTGGGGCTGAAGAAGCGATTGATTGACAATTAGTGACCTCTTGGAGGCCGAAATTTGCGAATTACGGCGCAGGAAAATCCGGAAATCTAAGGTTTCTGGGAGTGGAAGGTTCCAAGGGAAGGACCCGGAGCGGGGGGGGGGGGGGGCGATAACCCATATTCCATCGTTTATGAAAGCATTTAAATATGTCTGAAACCAAAAAGAAAAAGTTACTGCCTCATTGCCCCCGTCAATAGACACGGCGATCGAGGCACAGGGTGAAACTACATTTGCTCCTAGATGGCGCAGGCCGTGTGGTCAGATGTTTTCGTCACAATGAGGTTTTAGGATCTAACATACGCCTTTTTGGTTTTTGCATCTTCTTAAAGTCCATCTTTTGGGGGGTATTTGTTACTAAACCACTTCCAAATATACATTTCCCAGTGGTTACTAAAGCCATTTATCAGATGCAATTATTTTACAATGTCTCCTATGCCATAAATATTAATATCTAAAGCCACCAAAATAAACTCAAGCAGCGAACGATCCATTTTTATAACCCCCGCCCAGAGTACAGATTTGTGACGTCACAAGATGAACCGGTTTGAGTGCGCCTCGCTCGCTTCGACTGCCCGCGGTGTTTGAATGAATGTAGACGTGCAGCAGGGAAGCTCTAACTTAGATGTTTATTTCGGTTAACATTATCTCATGATGAATATTTGCCACAGATCTATGACATTAGAGGTGTGGTCTTGTTGGTTAGAGCAACATTCGTGACAATGGCTCACAGACTGTTACTGAAAACAAACAGCTGCAGTGGCCACTGCCACTGCCAGTGTTGCCAGCCTACGGGCTACGTGTCTTCCCCAAAATGGAAAGGGTGGGCTAGGCTACGGTAGGAGACGGGCCGTCTCGGGGATGTCCGTCCAATCGTAGACATACAATCTAGATCCAGGGTTAAATGTATGTAGTAAAAGAAGTTCTTTATGCACATCAGAAGGGAGGGAGGGCGGCATTTATCGGCCTAGCCTAAAAAGCACGCAGCGCACTAATCCAGTCATATGATTCAGCACGTACTTTTTATAGTAATAAGCTTACTTGTGGAAACCCGAACGTTATGGTGTCCGGTTGGGACAAATAACTAAGTAGCTTTCACCAATTTGTCTGCTGGTCGCCCAATTAATATTTTATTTGATTACAAGACACATTTGCAGGTTTTTGATCTAGATCCCATGATATAATAAGCATCACTTTTTATGAATGAGGCGTTCGCACTACTGTTTTGCGAAGGGCGTTTTGAGGTATTCAACTTTTACAGTTCCTTAGCAATCTCCAGTCGAGATGGCTCGAAGCTATACGTACGGCGGCAGAACACATGCTCCGGTTGCCCGAATACCTCCACTTGTTCTTCTTCACCCTCACTATGATTAATTCCAAATAATCGTGCTGGCATAGCTGCATCCCGATCGATGCGGAAGGACGATGGCCCTCCTATAGACGCCATGCTCAAAAGTCGCGTTTACCGTATTGCGCAACGAAACCGGTTCATCTTGTGACGTCACGAATCAATGAGATACTTGCCCCTGTCTATCTTCTACTTTTTTTGGGTAGGTCTGTGATAAAATGGCTAATATTGGTAATATTGGTGGCAAATAAATTCAGTGCGTATGGAATTTCGTTAATATAGTGCAAATGGATCAATATATGCAAAGTAACATAGGACATAAGAGATGGACTTTAAGGATACTCCATATTTTTTTATTTGACAATAATTATCTTATGATAATAAATCCCGTCGCAAATCCGATATTAGTGTCATTAAGTGTGATTTGTTTGTTTCCATATTCTCATGGTTAACACATGTCCAAAGAATGCTAAGCTACGGAATCATAAACACACGTTATGAGATCTGTCCTAGAATTTAAATATCATAAAAACTGCAGTCAGTGTACACAATTCGGGTACTCACTGTCCATGATGTCCGACTGGGGGTAGGTCTTAGCGATCTCCCTCACCATGGCATCGGTAGACGCCAGCGCCACCTCGTGTTCTGGCACGCCCTCCGCCAGGGCCTTCACCGCCTCCTCCCCGCCCAGGTCTGCAATGCGCGCCCCCTGGCGAATGACGCTGATTTCCTCCGGCGTCTTGATCAAGCGCAATCTCATCGCGGCGTCCCCGACGTCCACCTTCTCATTGCCGGGCAGCGCCGCGTCGAATTTGGCGAGATTATCCGCGGTCACGTGATCAAATTCGAGTCCTATCTTGGCCTTATCGTGTACCGCGCGAGTCTCAAATACCTTCTTCACAGCGCGGAAGAAATTGTCTTTCTGCCAGTCGGTGTAAGTGACGCTGTCGCCGTAAGCTCGGCGCCACGGTTTGCCGCCATCGATCCCGGCGGAAATGACGCAGCTGTCTTCCGGTGTGACGACTAAGCCGTACGACCGGCCGAAGTAACAGAAGACGAAGCCGGAGTAATAGTTGATGGCGTGGTATGACGTCAGCACGACGGCGCCCAGACCCGCCTCGGCCATGTGCGCGCGCAGCTTGCTCAGGCGTCTGACAAACTCCTCTTCCGTAAATATGTTCGGTCTCTGTACAGGGATTGTATGAGAATATGGTAAGGATTTAACTATTCCATAGATTAGACCGGATCTAGCCTCACATCAAGACCGCCCAAAATCTAAAACTACGTGCTTGGTATCCGGAGTATCGTTTTTTGTGTGTATTATCGCACATTATCGGTTATAAATCGGGCGATAATAAAGTGTTTAGCATCAGTCAAGAAAACGTGGAGGGGGGGGGGGGTCGTCTCTTTGCAGGTATAATACACATATAAAGTAGCTTACAATACTTTTAAACATAGTTTCATTGCTACTATTCCCGCACGCTAGCTCCTTTTCTATGGTGATAGTAGCCCCAGAGGAGGTCTCTATCAATGACATGGTTTCTTGGCGTATTTACAAAAGAATAGCATATGCGGAATGTCGTATATCTGATTCTCGTATTCGCCATCGTTTTAAATTTTTCATGCATGGTAGTAAGTCCTGCAACATTTTATAATTATACTGTGCAATTTTCAAATCAGGGACATCTTTAACTTTCCTTGCATAGAGAACATTGATATCTATACCATTTATATCACATTGATTTATAACATTCGTCCTGGGTTTTTCCTTTGTATATTGTATAATACGTTGATAATAGTAATTGCTTTTCGCTTGCATGACATTTTCCTTATAACCAGTGCAGGTATTTTCCCCAGGCATATAATTTTTCACCAAATGCATATACGGTTTAAGAGCTTTGCGAAGTAATATCATCTCATGAAAAATATTTTTCTGTTTCTTTACGCATACATATAGTAAAATGTTTGATATTTGGGGACGCAATTTAAAAATAAATAAACGTAAATGGAAATAAATACCGATCTTAGTAAATAAAGTGTCTATGGAAGCAGAAGTAATTTACCTTATTTCCCTGTTTCATGTCCACCATTTGCGGCAGGTCATCCCGTCCAGACGACAGTGCTCTAGACGTCACAGCGGGCGCTAACTCAGCCGGCCACCACCGCCCACTCGCTAGAGAGCGCTGCAGTGTGCGTCTTGGCGCGAGACGCAGCAGACGAGAGGCTTTCCCGCAGATCGCTCTCCCCACGGCAGACATCATGGCGGCAGCGTGTTTGAGGGAACGTAGCACTACTCGAACTGTATTTGATACATCCTCACATACATTGGATCTAAATTTTTGCGTGGTTTCTGCTCAAACTGGTGTCATGAGCAGTTAGGGAGATACTCGTGACAGTGTGGTCCACATATAATAGTTTCATGAGGCGATATATAAGACGTGATTGATTGTCCTCGTCGGTAAGCTACACTCGCAAGTTGCATACGATGCCAAAGTTCTTCGCTTGTTAGGGGCGCACCATTTCATATCAGGGAGGGGGCCTAGAAAATAAATTACCATGCAATTTTTTTATTTTTCACAAATTTATTGACATTTTATTTATTAAGACGAAATATCGTAGATATGTCGTTTTATGTCGGAAGGACGATTTTTTTGAACAACGATGTTTGCTTGTTTGCATTTTTTCCTACCCTCTACTGCCCTAACGACAACAGCTATCGTTCACCAATATTGATGGAAATGTGGCGTGTCCGAATCTCTACAATTGTCATGTCATACACTTTTCAATGTCAAAGATCAAAGGTCAAGGCCGTCCGGTTAAAGGAAAAACGTAAAAGTGCTAAGGCTTTCTTAATATTTGTCCTAAAGAGATGCGACTAGCGTCAAAATGTTCCACTGATTAGGGGAAACAACTTTAATATAGATCATTTTTTTGCGCGTAGGAAGAAGTTTCGCGCAAAATGACGTCATAGTTTACCTTGTCCTTATGTTCAAACTAGATGCACGTTGTTTTTCCACTTTAACTTTCTCAATCGTCGCCAACCTCCAATGATGTATTCAGAAAGTCGCTATGACCCATTTCCCGAAGAAAAATTCGCCGTCAATGACGTCACATGGCGGCAAAAAAAAAGAAATATTTAAATACGCATTAAATTCACTGTATAATTAATATTGGGAATAGAGAGATCGGATTCGGGTCACAGAACGTCTAATTTTACCGCCTAGTTGTTTCTTAGTTAAAAAAAGATACTTTCTATTTTGCTTTTCCCCCTAGAGGGCCAAACATTCCTTATGGGGATTCCCATGTTAAAGTGCGAGCGGACAGTGAGCGATTGGAGTGAGCGGTTCGCGATAAAGCACCTTGTTGTTTATATATTGTGATGTGATTTATCGGGAGAGGCGACCAGGCACAGTCGTGGGGAGGGAGTGAGTGGAGCAGGTAGCACACAAGTACAGCGCATTGATATTGTGTACAAAGAGTTCCGAACGAATCGCCCCCGCAGCCGCCCACCACCCTCACGGACTCCTGCCCCTCCGCCCCCCTCCCCCTCCTCTCCCACCCACACCAACCAGTGTTACAGCACTCCTCTCTGCTCATTCCCCACACCCATCCACCCAACACAACTGCAGCCCCCCAGCCCGTCGACACTCATCAAACTCCGGCATGACTGGCACGCCCCCCGCCCACCGGCATCCACTAGACTTAAAGTTACTATTACAACAAAAAGTAAACATTCATTGTGATCCAAATCTGGCGGAGAAAAAACGTGTGTACAGTGACGTTGATGTGCTGGTGACGTAACACGCATGAAGTAATCTCCGCCAGGGCGAGCGCCAACGACTAACTTTCCGGAAGTCACTGGTACCAACCATATATATACTAGACGTTATTGGCCAGGATTCGCGACTGGCAGCACCTCCCTGAGGCAGAGTGTTATACAGTGTTTACAGCTGTTCCAACAGCCGCGGCGTCTCACGTGATCTGACGGAACACCCCCGCCGCAAAATTTGTTGAAATAGTAACTTTGAGCTTTATGCACTCCTGTTTTTGTTCGTATCTTCTACTGACCTAACGACAACATCTATCGTTCACAAACTTTTATGGAAATGTAGCATGTGCCAGCCTCTACGATGTTCAAGTTACGGTCTTCCCAATGTCAAAGGTCAACGGTCAAGGCCATCCGATTAAAGGAAAAACGTAAAAGTACTAAGGCTTGCTTAATATGTGTTCTAAAGAGATACGACTAGCATTAAAATGTTCCACTGATCAGGGGACACAACGTTAATATGGATCATTTTTTACGCGTAGGAATGACGTCATAGTTCTCCGTGTCCTCATGTTCAAACTAGATGGACATTGTTTTCCCACCGTATTGTTTACGTATTGTGATGTGATATATTGGGAGAGCCGTCGGCCTCAGTCATGGGAAGGCAGCAGGTTGAACACCTCTTAATAGACCGTCCGCCCCACTCCCTTCCACCAGGCTCATGCACTGATCCCTTCCACAGCCTTCACCCTCACTCGTCAGAAAGAATCATTCACCCCTGCCCCCCCCCCCCCCCCACACCCCACTCCACCTCATCCACTCGCACCCGCCGTGCATGGGCGTGTCCAGGGAGCACGCACGCACCGCGGTCGCCTATATACTGTGGCCCATAGACAAGAGGGGGGAGGGGCGTGGAGCTGACCGAGGGAGTATTGTTTGGGTTTTCCCAAAAGACATATTGTTGTGTAGTTATGCCACATAGACAAGAGGGGGGAGGGGCGTGGAGCTGACCGAGGGAGTATTGTTTGGGTTTTCCCAAAAGACATATTGTTGTGTGGTTATGCCACATAGACAAGAGGGGGGAGGGGCGTGGAGCTGACCGAGGGAGTATTGTTTGGGTTTTCCCAAAAGACATGATGTTGTGTGGTTATGCCACACCCCACGCCCCCTCCCCCCTCATGCCAATACTCCCTCGTTCAGCCCCATGGTATCTGGTATGTTACATATGGATGTCATGGTATTCCATTGTTAACGAATAATTGCGTGAAACTGCGATCTGCCGATCTGCAATCTGCCGATCTGCAATGATATGCAATCTGCCGATCTGTATTTTAAAGACGCCCATGCGCACATACTAATGTATTGAGATTATGAGACAATGCGTCTCGAAACAGCTGGTCGATTTATCGCGTGGTTACGGCCCCACACGTGGCTGCGTGGCAGCGTGGCTTATCAACACGGCATAAACACGCTCTGCTGTCTTATCTGCTAATGAGGGAAACAACAACAAGACGGCGAGGCGGTGGAAGGTCGCCAGCGTTGACAGGGCCCGCTGTGTGTGTGTATGGTGCGGGTGGGTTCAAGCTGAGGTAGTCACCTTGTCCTTATGTTCAAGCACGATGTACCTTGTTTTCCCACTTTAACTTTGCTTCCGCCTCCACCCACACATCCCCGGACAACTGCGCCCCCCCCCCCACCCCAGGCAAATCCCCACAATTCCATCACAGACCGTGCCCCCCCCCCACACACACACAGTGCTTTCTACCGCCACTCCCCTCCCCCTTTGACAATCACCCTGTCCCCTTCATGACAATACTCTCTCGATCAGCCCCATGCCTCATACCCCCCCCCCGCCCCCCAAAGCTATGCTCCCTCAATCAGCCCCATACCCCTCCTCCCTCATGACAATACTCCCTCAGTCAGCCCTATGCCCCCTTCCCCCATGACAATACTCCTGACAATCAGCCCCATGCTTCATCCCGCCCCACACACCCTAAGGCTATACTCCCTGGGTCAGCCCCATGCCCTCTTTCTCCATGACAATACTCCCTCGGTCAGCCCCATGACCCCCGCCCTCCAAGACAATAATCCCTCGATCAGCCCCATGCTTCATCCCGCCCCACCCCCCACGGCTATACGCCCTCGGTCAGCCCCATGCCCCCTCCCTCCACATGACAATACTTCCTCGGTCAGCCCCATGCCCCCTCCCTCCACATGACAATACTTCCTCGGTCAGCCCCATGCCCCCTCCCCACATGACAATACTCCCTCGATCAGCCCCATGCTTCATCCCGCCCCACCCCCCAAGAATATACTCCCTGGGTCAGCCCATGCCCTCTTTCTCCATGACAATACTCCCTCGGTCAGCCCGACGCCTCCTCCCTCCTCATGACAATACTTCCTCGGTCAGCCCCATGCCCCCTCCCCCCATGACAATACTCCCTCGGTCTGCCCCATCCCCAAGACAATACACCCTCCTCATGACAATACTTCCTCGGTCAGCCCCATGCCCCCTCCCCCCATGACAATACTCCCTCGGTCTGCCCCATCCCCAGGACAATACACCCTCGGGCAGCCCCCCCCTCCCCTCGGGACAATATTCCTTCGGTCAGCCCCATTCCCACCCCCCCCCCCCGCCCCCCGAGACAACTCCCTCGGTCAGTCCATTCCTCCTCCTCAATCATGGCAATACTTCCTCGATCAGCCCCATTCCCCCTCCCTCCACATGACAATACTTCCTCGGTCAGCCCCATGCCCCCTCCCTCTACATGAAAACACTTCCTCGGTCAGCCCCATATGCCCCCTCCCCCCATGACAATACTCCTTCGGTCTGCCCCATCCCCAAGACAATACACCCTCGGGCAGCCCCCCCCCCCCCCTCCTCGAGACAATACTCCTTCGGTCAGCCCATTCCTCCTCCTCAATCATGGCAATACTCCCTCGATCAGCCCCATGCCCCCTCCCTCCACATGACAATATTCCCTCGGTCAGCCCCATGCCCCCTCCCTCCACATCAAAATACTTCCTCGGTTAGCCCTATGTCCCCTGCCCCCCATGACAATACTCCCGCGATCAGCCCCATGCCCCCTTTCCCCCCGAGACAATACTCCCTCGGTCAGCCCAATGCCCCCTTCCCCCATGACAATACTCCCTCGGTCAGCCCCATGCCCCCTGCCCCCCAAGACAATACTCCCTTGGTCAACCTGGGCTAGGAGCTTGGGCTAACGGTTTAAGCTAGCGGCCTGGCTTAGCAGCCTGGGCAAAGCTGCCTGGGCCAGGGGCCTGGGCTAGCGGCCTGAGGTAGCGGCCTTGGCAAGGCCTAGATTGATGCCCTGGCTAGCCGCCTGGGTTGGCGCCTTGGCTAGCGGCCTGGGTTAGCATACTGGGCTAAACCTGGGTTAGCATACTGGGGTAAACCTGCGCTAGCGGCCTAGGCTAGCAACCTAGGGTAGCTTACGGGGGTAACGCCCAGAGCCAGCAGCCTGGACTAGCGGCCAGGGCTAGGCCTGGTTTAGGGGCCTCGGCTGGTGCCCTGGGCCAGCTAGTAGCCTGGGCCTGAGCTAGCCTCCTGAGCTAGCTCAGGCCCCTGAACGAAAAAAAAGAACAAATTTCTCGTGGATCTAGGAGCAATGCCTCCGCTATTTTCCAATATGACGAACCAGGCCAGCAAAATACTGAATATCTTGAAAACAACAGGTATAGAACTATTATTTTGATACCTGTACATATTTTTTCGGGGTCACTGAATTCTAAAGAAAATAATTATTGAATATCCTGTTGCAACGTGTTTTTTTCTTCAAAATGGCGGACAAGACCACGAAAATACTCAATACTTTGAAAATTAACACTGATGATTTTTATGTTTATGTATACTTTTTGGGGAATAAAGAAGTGCTATTGTCTTAATTGGGGCAACGCATCTGCCATTTTTCCAAGATGGCGGATACGGTCTGTAACAGTACATAACATCTCCAAAGCGAAGTGGGATCACTCTATGTAACTCTATGTATTGGTTTTCGTGGTCAAAGAATTCAACAACTTGTCTTCAAGAGCAAGGCGTCTTTAGTTTGCCATAATGACGGCTACTTCAACAATAATACACAATATCTGGAAATCTAAAAGGTGCAGGGGCGTCATTGTGAGGATAACCATATGTACCGTGGTCACAGATCTACAAACAATAGGTTACAGATTTCGAGATCTAGGTTTATTTCGCTCGTATCTCGTAGCTTTGCTCGCAAAAATGCGTGTCAAGTTCGCAACGGAAACCTGAAAGAGTTACCCTCTCATTGAGAATCATCCGCGCCCGCCATCACTACGAGTAAATGTTATGGGGTAACTACAAGTAGAACGCCATCCCAGCCAATTGGAGAAACTCTCTGGTGACAAGTCAGAACCTTCTGAGTGAGGATGTTTAGACTGTAGATACAGGGTTTAGGCTACAGAGAAAGAAGTAATTCATAATGGTTCATCTGGCATACTTCGAACCTGCAAAGCTGTGGATAGACATCAGAATAACTGTTTGATCCTTGTCCTTGTCAGTTTCCAAGATACTATGGAAATGGCCGCCATAGACGTCAGGTGTCAAATCTGATTTGACACTATAGCTCAATTTGATTAGCCATTGTGGAATTTCGAACATGTGTGCCAAATTGATGCTTTTACCACAACATGCACGATTGTTTCGCATATGCGCGGGACTATCATCTATTATACGGTAGGGTGGCTTCCGGTGTATTTTACGTTACACGTCGTCTTCAGAGACACCTTATGGCGAGGGTGATAAGTGTGCGTCAACGTCACAGGTAACATTCTCCTACGAAAGATTAGGTCAGCTTGATGTTCAGCTAATTTGGCAATAGCTAACATCACCCATAAGTTCATGAGTTCACCCATGAGTTCATAAGTAGGTATATTTAGCAAAACAGAAGCCATCGCGAATATTGTCGTGACCGTCAAATGACGTCACGAAGACATAATAAATAAAAGATACGAAAGTACCGTTAATAATGCTTCAAGAGAAGCGCTCTTGGCTTCAAACTGGATGTTCATTTAAGCTCCGCCTACAGTGCCCACACTGCCTGTTGAAGGCAGTATTTAGCCCAAATTGCGCTTAAAAGGCCCTTCAGCCGAAATTGGCCCTGACGACTGGTCACGTCACCATTATTGCAGCTTCCAAAAGTACTTATGGATTTTCGTCCTCGACCTATGGTCGAATATCTCTTGTTTTTGTGTATCTTTGTCATCAAATTATTAATTTTTGTATACACCCACAAGGACATTTTATAAGGCATTTTTTTTTTTATTATGAAAGCCAGTTATTTTTTTGTAGCATCTGACATTTTTTCCCCCAAATAGTCACAACAAACTATTTTTTTCAAATATTTTCTAGGCCCGCCCCCCTGATATGAAATGGTGCGCCCCTTACAGCGTTAAACATCACACAAACAGGAAATGGCTTCAGGGAAAACTAAGGACGAAACATTAATTTGAACTAGCGAATAACATCAGTTCTGTACCTAGCCCCAAAAATCTTGTGGCGTTGTTACAATGAAAAGCTACAGGATAGAGCTAACCAGTATACCATACATTGAATCTAGCCCCAATCTTGTGGCTCTGTTACAGTGAAAAACTACAGGATGGAGCTAACCAGTATACCATAAGGTGAATCCTTTAGCCATTAGCTATAGCTGTGTAGTCTTGGTAATAACCTACCTGTAAGTCTTTCTCGACAACACAGTCCGAGGAGGCAGCACTTGGTCGGCCTTTCGTGTGTAGATTTGCTTAGGCCGTATGTATACCCAATGCAATGTATCCCTCCAATATTAAATGAAACGCACTTTAAACTCGTTATAACAGTAACAGAGACAGATTGTGGAGAACCCCGTATGGTGGAGAGGTATCTCCAGCTATCTGTCCCCTGGTCCCAGTCAGTGTCAAAGCTACCAAGCCGATGCAGGTCACCCCAGGGCATGGGCCCCAGGGGACCATCATATATGGACCAGGTTTCAGTGACGTGACCTAGTTGTGGGCTAATCCGTGTTTAGGCCGCCTGTCGGTAAGGCCAAAGTCCGACAGGGACACGCTGGCCCCTAAAACAATTCATGTGTTGATTCGAACACGTGCTGTATGGTAGGCTGGTCTATTATTATACACTGGATCCGTAACCCCAGCAATGTGTGATGAGGGGGGGGGGGGGGGGGGGTGATGAGAGGGTTATTTGAGTTGACATATCTTGATATATAGATAACAAAATACATCAACAATGGACTTGTTCTATCTACATTAAATTGCACATTACACTAACATGATCGGACTAACGTTTTACCGGTTAAATTTACTGTTTCGGCAAAATGTAAACAAGCGAACCGATGGGGCCTGATTAGTGCAAGATATATATAGAGTAATATATTCTTGCCAGCAAGTGCATTCTTTGTCTGGTACCTGCTTATATATGTGCCTGCTATGGCCGGGCATAAATCTGCGTCAACTACACTCATCAATTTATTGTAGGATCGACTATTATAAGCAGAACATTTCTAAAATTGGCGGGAAAACACTGGAGAAGTACCTCACTATTAGGCCTTAGTACACATCCAACTTTCATAACGCTTAACTTTCTTCCTTGCAGAAGCAGAAACACAACAACATCGCTTTTATTGTTCATTGGAAGTGCCCGGTACGTTGTGTGCTGAAGCAGTAACCAGATACATTATTGCCATGGTAATCTGACATACGGAAGCCCCAATTACCCAATTGGCGGCCCCATGGTACTAACAGGCTTCCGTAGTATTCGTGTTGGGGATACACGTGCCGTAACATAACCACGGGGTATGTTTTATTCCTTTAGAACCAGGCCATTGGGGTCATAACGAGCTCTGCTTTTGACGCGTTTACACAATAGTTGGATTATAGTTATATCCTGGAACAAAACTGTTGCCTATACAACCAGCAATGACACAGATCCAGATGTGACAGACTGACGAAGGGACCGAGTCGCATGTGTCACGTGGCTGTACGTTACACTGGCTACATAAAGACGCGGCACACTGTATGTGGGCCAATTTGAAAGAAGAAAAAAACGGTCGATCTCCGTTGGGGCGTCGTTAGTAAATTATACGCTTCTCATGTCTCAACTGACCGAAATTTACGGTGCCGACCGGAAAATACAAAAATACCATGGTTATTTGTTAGTAATTTCTTTTGCGCGGCCGACTCTCTGACCAGGCGAACGACCCGAAAAACAAAACAGGGTCACGATAGGCTCTCAGGCGTCAGATCGCTCTATTCTTAACGCCACGGGTTGGTTGTATATTCCGGACGCTTTAACCACTTTTGGTCATCTCACGTCAATGGGAGAAGGAAGGGAGAGTAGAGCCATGTCCCGGGGGGTAACCCCCTACTCTTTGCGAAGTTCTGCCCCAGCTCTTGTACAGACAATAAGATTTCGTATAGGTGGAGCACGACTCATAGGCGTGACCTATAGATAAAGTCGCACCACGAAGGTGATACCGCGTCCCTGTATGGGCGGGATCATGGTAGAGCGTCTCCAAATAGAAATGAAACACTATTTAGTTATAATGTTTGTTTACAAACATCAGACCAGGTGCAAGAGGGTTAACTATATCTGTGCCGGTTTTATAGTTTGAGTCACACAGATTTTTTTATACAGCCGTCGCAGGATTCTCACTGACTAAGTCAAGGGTATAAGCCAAGGTATTAATATATGGAGTGGTCCTGTAGTCTGTATCTGCATCACATCATTGTTCGTATGCCTATATATTTCATATGTGTTCAAATGGAATCTTCAAAGTTCAAAGTGTAGAATAAGGTTCGTATATAGATGCATTATGGATCGGTTTGGCTCATCTCACGGCTGATAAATTAACGTGTGTGAAAGTCACACTGAAAGTCAAGGCCAACTAATCGCCCCGTCCCCCTCCTCACTCAGTCCCCGGGATCCTGAATATCACATTGGACAGACCACCGTGCCACACTGGGGTGGGGAGGGGGGGGGGGGTGACTCGCACTTTGGTCTGATAGGCCACCGATCTCCCGGCAGAGGGCGTTACGCTGACGCCATAGTCCCTCTGCCCCTCAAATATAACCATCAGAATTATCCTTCTCTGGCGAAAATTGAAATGAATCTAATCGAACACAGATTCGCCGTTTGCCGTCAAATACACCGCTGTTTATCATTTACTGTGCTGCTGGTACCGTACGGGAGGAATTCTGCATAGAAAATTCAATATTCGATAAAAACAACCCTCTGAAACCATTCGTTGAGGTCAACCGTGATGTGGGCGGTGACCGTGGGGCAGAGGTGATGTGAGGAACGAGCTCCTTCTGCTGGCAGAGAGATAGGCCACAAGTGGCTTGACCTACAAGTGGCCTGACCTACAAGTTGCCAGTACACGCTCCAGTTCTCCGTCAAATGCGGGGGCATTTCTTTGGGCCAGGTTCGGTATCCCGCCCAGGGCCCGCAACACGTGACAGGGAACTTCCGAGTATGGGGGAGCTACTGCAAACAACAATATGCTCAGGACCCAAACATGCCTATATAAATGACGCGTCTTTCCCCCCAAAATGTCATGTTGATGTCTAGAAGCTCTCCGTCTGGAAGTGTTCGTGTGGTAAGTAATCTACAGTTAATATCAAATCAGGAAATAGACCTATCCTGCCATAAACAGCTTTACCGAAGCAAATAAAATAAAGAGAGCAAAAGGAGAGTTGCACCCATGTCTGCACTACATACACCCTGCCACCTCGCCCAGTGGTAGGCGCCTAATACAGTCTACTATGAGACCCACCATTTGAGTAGGTACTTTCAAGGAAGGTACTGCTCACATGCTGCTCTGCATACGTTTGCTTTGTTGTCGGACGCGGTCCAGTTTAAGCACCACGATTGATGCAACGCTTGAGCGATTGACCTACCAGGATATTGGTCATTTTTTTTAGCTTCCGACGAAAAAGGTACGTCATGATGCTTAAGTGGACTTCAGTTTTGTTTGCGTTGCCTGGTATGTTTATACAAATTGCAGTTTGAGTGACTTGGCTGTGCACAAATAAAAACTACTTTATTACACAGGGAAGAACATTTTACGCTCTCAGGCGTCAGATCGCTCTACACTTAACGCCACGGGTTGGTTGTATATTCAGGACGCTTTAACCACTTTTGGTCATATCACGTCAATGGGAGAAGGAAGGGAGAGTAGAGCCATGTCCCGGGGAAGAACATTTTACGTTCTTCCTAACCATGAGCGTTTAAATCTATTGATCACTCGTAGGCTGGCAGCCGCCTATGACCCTATATAGGGTCATAGGCGGATCCCAGCCTACGAGTGATCAAAAGATTTAAGCGCTCATGTTCCTTACAACCTCTCTGTAGAACGCACAGTTGGCCTACTTTGTATACGCATACATGTTTGCTCGCATACAGGCTGTATGAGTCGTAAGTGTATATGGCCTAAAGTAGGTCACCTTGCGACTTTGCATTTGCCTTTGCAACTCAAGGCCACGAGCAACCGACCAAGACCGATAGGCGCAGCATATGTCATCTTCTCATACTGAGTGGAGTGATTTTAGTACGCTAGCACTGAAGGAGCTGTGAGCTTATCTTTGAGTGAATAGGGCTGCACGGTTACTATGGAACCGTAGGTTCAAAACGCCGGGGCCAAATATTTCGCCCTGCCACATGCTAATATCCTATGCGAAGGCGAGATATTCAGCCCCGGTCTTTTCGGACATACGGCCCCCTGATGATAATGCTGTGCTGTCTGCCGTCTGTTTTCGGTGGCAATTGGCCTTCTCTCTAATCAGACCATAAATCACCTAAGAGTCTGTTTTTAGATGTAAAGTGAACCACCGATTTTATATGAATTATAGTCATTAAAGTTGGATAATCAGTCTGATATCTGGCTATTAGATAGTTGTCCGCCAGGGAGAGTGACAGATCCAGGAATTTGTAAAAGGGGGGGGGGGGGGGGTGGGGGGGGGGGCAGGGCGCCAGACCCCGTGTAAAAATATTTTACATAAATAACTAAATTTATCTTGGCTCGTTCCTGAAAGGGGGGACGCCCGCCCCGGCGCCCCGCCCCCCTGGATGTGCCACTGAGGGAGTGGGGTTAAGGCTAAAGAGGGGGTGGGCTCAGGTCTGGAGAGGATACGGGGATTGCATCTAAAGTCCCGGTGCGACATGCGAAAGTGTCCCCAATGCGCAGTTGTACCTCTTTTATAAAATACCGGTAAGCGATATTGAGACCCTCTACGCTCCATATGTTCCTATCATACCATTATGATTAGTACAGTGGGGGGAGGGGCGGGGACGTTTCGGCATACCACACCTGGACTACGCGACCCCTTACACACACACATATATATATATATATATCCATATAGACTGTTCTTATAATTGACATTCACATCAACGTAAGTATGCTGGAGAACATCCATTGCAGACCAACGTTCCCTCAAACCCGCTGCCGCCATGATGTCTGCCGTGGGGAGAGCGATCGGCGGGAAAGCCTCTAGTCTGCTGCGTCTCGCGCCAAGACGCACACTGCAGCGCCCTCTAGCGAGTGGGCGGTGGTGGCCGGCTGAGTTAGCGCCCGCTGTGACGTGTAGAGCGCTGTCGTCTGGACGAGATGCCCAGCGGGATGATCTGCCGCAAATGGTGGACTTGAAACTAGGCGATAAGGTAAAATTCAACATCAATTGTTCGATTCATTGCAGATGTTAAATAAAGATAAACTGATGGCAAAATTAAGTGTTATTTAGCATTGTGCATACATTAATTTTCCACCTGCATATGGTGATCAAGTTTTGTTGCAAGTTTACTGACCTTATTAGAGATACTTCTTTAGACTACGTATATATGTTTGTCTTTAAATTAAAAGACATGACGTATAGTATAGACCCCCAAAATCTTACCCATCAAAGTACCAAGGATTGTGCAAATTAGGGCCCATCGACTTTTGCCAAATCTACCACATGTATGACGAAAGCCCTTAGGATCGGCCCCTCTTCAGCTTAAGATGGAGCGGCCCCATTAGCGTATCAACTGTTCCCCGAAGTAGAGCCATCCAGATACCCAAATTGCATAATTTAGGACCTATTGGCGTCCCCAGCAGTCGATTACCTTGAAATTACTCCCCGGGTAGTACACACATTCCCACTGGCGGTGTGGCAGTGTGGCCTTGATAATATACCCGTTTACCGATTGCGCAGATACATTGCCATTTCAAATGTAAAATGTCTATCAGGGCAATATCATTGTATGAATCATTTTAACTTGTTACAACTGTGCATGACACCGGAGGACAAGGGAATCCCACGATAAATGCTGATGTTCTCGTGCAATCCCGGACAGATGCCCAACATATTTACGGAAGAGGAGTTTGCCAGACGCCTGAGCAAGCTGCGCGCGCACATGGCCGAGGCAGGTCTGGGCGCCGTCGTGCTGACGTCATACCACGCCATCAACTATTACTCTGGCTTCGTCTTCTATGGCTTTGGCCGGTCGTACGGCGTGGTCGTCACACCGGAAGACAGCTGCGTCATTTCCGCCGGGATCGATGGCGGTAAACCGTGGCGCCGAGCTTACGGCGACAACGTCGCTTACACCGACTGGCAGAAAGACAATTTCTTCCGCGCTGTGAAGAAGGTATTTGAGACTCGCGCGGTACACGATAAGGCCAAGATAGGACTCGAGTTTGATCACGTGACCATGGATATTTTCGCCAAATTCGACGCGGCGCTGCCCGGCAATGAGAAGGTGGACGTCGGGGACGCCGCGATGAGATTGCGCTTGATCAAGACGCCGGAGGAAATCAGCGTCATTCGCCAGGGGGCGCGCATTGCTGACCTGGGCGGAGAGGAGGCGGTGAAGGCCCTGGCGGAGGGCGTGCCAGAACACGAGGTGGCGCTGGCGTCTACCGATGCCATGGTGAGGGAGATCGCTAAGACCTACCCCCAGTCGGACATCATGGACAGTGAGTACCCGACATGTTTCTCCCTAGACATGTCATCAAGATGGCGGACACCCACTTATCATTTTTATCCGGCCAGCTTCTATATTAAATTGTATATGCCATATTAATGCAAAGCAACAGGGCTATGTAAACCTGTGGAAACACGATATTATATGTATGCATAGCTGAAATAACAAATTGCAATCACCTCACATTCAACAAATTTACATAAAATTATATACTGTTACATCTATGCGCCGAAGAAATTAAAAAATTTAGCAATTAATGTTGTACACAGGGAGAGCCACAGAGTGCGTGTATACAGAAAGGGGTCTGAAAGTGTCCAGTGTCGATTTTCCACGACGTTCCGTATCGCCTTTTGGCTAAGTTCAGTGTCGTTTTGTTTCTAAAATGCTACTAGGTCTATCTGTGTCGAATATCGATTTCTCAAATCTGCCTGTGTCGCGTGCCCTCATTTACCATTCCAGACACCAATAGATATACCTTTCGGATACGGTAAGACATAGTGAGAGTGTTTTCTTGCAGCGTGGTCGTGGTGCCAGAGTGGTATCAACACAGACGGCGGACACAACCCGGTGACCACCCGCAAGCTGCAGAAGGGAGACATCCTAAACATCAACTGCTTTCCCATGATGCAGGGGTACGTAAGGGGTGCCATAGCAACGGCACCCTACAAAGGCGGATGAAAACGCCCTTTCATTCCATTGCCGGTTAAGGGTATACCTTGATCCTTAGATGAACCTACTTGTGAGGATATATGTATTGTTTAAAGTGTTCGTGCCACGATTTTGTTTAGCTCAGAGTTAACTTTGTTGTTAGCCTAAATAAGAATTTGTTTTAATGGGAGTTCACAGTTTTTATTCCATGATATCACTATAAACGCGTCCGCCAAAGTAGCAAAAGTGAGGTCCAGCGGGTTTATTTCTGGGAGCATTGCATCTGAGCGTTATTTAGAAATTCCTCAATGATGTCACAATATTGACAGGTGAGCATTGATGCAAGGCGTAGGCATCTGTTGTCGAGGGCGTGTATTGTCCTCATGGTTGAGTGCTTTTCGTTGAGTTCAAGCCAATGAGCAGAGAAAATCTCAATGTAAAAGCAGACGCGTTTGTATTCCCCTTTGTCACTTTCCTCGCTCTCAAAGTTCAAATTGGTAGGTGAGAAAACGAGTTGAACAGTATTCCCTTCTACTACTTGGGGCGTTATAACTTATAAGCGTGGAAACACAGAAGATTAATATGAGCTAAAGTTGTTGGCGTGGCACCAACTGTTTATATTCATACTTGTGCGGGTTGACTCATTACCCCGCTGGTTATTGGACCGGTGTCAATGATTAAACCGCAGTTTATGTGAATTATTCTCCAGATATTACGCCGCCCTGGAGAGGACATTGTTCCTGGACCACGTGTCGGACGCCCAGCTCCGGGTCTGGGAGGTCAACTGCGAGGTGCACAGACGAGGTCTGGAGCTGATCCAGCCCGGGGTCCGCTGCTGTGACATCGCCGCCGACCTCAACGACCTCTACCGGCAGCACAACATGCTCCAGTACCGGAGCTTCGGCTATGGACACAACTTCGGGACTATGTGTCACTATTACGGTCGAGAGGCGGGTGAGTAATCTCGTTGCAAACGGTACTACGCTATCAGTTTTGTCTCTGTATATGACCGTATTATATATGAGAGAATATCTCCTAATTGTTTTATAACGCCAGCGCCATCTTAATTGACCGCCATCGTGGTCGCCATCTTGGCGGCCATCTTGAATTATGAGATTTTTGTAAGAGTTCCAAATTCGGATTCGCCTAGTTCTACCCTATAATCGACCCAAGAATACTTTGGCTTCGAAAACATCAAACAAATCGCTCGGCTCTTGGACTATAGCCTGTAGTGAGCCAGTTGATAATGATATTGAACGAGAAGCTGCCGTCTGGTCTGGACAAGGATCAGTTGTAAGTGGTGTTTCTAGTGGGTTATTAGCTGTATTGCTGATCTCCTGTTATATATATAACGCTGGCATTGATCCTCCCCGGGGTGTCTGATAAATGCTATTTTCCTTTACCCCCAGATAAATCCGCTCGTATGCACTATGATGTTCAGGTTTAGCATATAATGTATTGTTTCGTGATAATTCATGACCATGAATTCCTCTTAAAATTCCGGTGTTTCATATCCCCACCAAAATGGCATCTGGAGTCTGTTTGAAGATGACATAGATAGGCCTAAATCAATAATTATCGTGTTATCTCGTGTTGCAGCGGTGGAGCTGCGAGAAGACGTCGAGACAGAGATACGTCCAGGGATGGTGGTTTCCATGGAGCCCATGATCATGATCCCAGAGGGTCGACCAGGGGCCGGGGGGTACAGGGAACATGATATACTCATCGTCAAGGAGACCGGTACCGAAAACATCACCAAGTTCCCCTTTGGACCGGAGCACAACGTTATACGCAAATAAAGATGGCGCGAAGGAAACGCGCACGTCACTTGCTTGTCCTGACGTCATAGGAGCCGACTGTGTCGAACAAGTCAAGACGAGCTTGAAATAAAAGAACCAATCCTAAAGCCCCGTCGTGGACTGAATTAGGTATTAACTTTCTTGAAATCTAAACGTTTGCCGTGAATGCGTCACTCCGACATGAGCGGATATTATATGGTCTAAAGGAGTTAAAACAACAAATTATGTTCAAAGTGTTTTCCCGTTTGCAAATGTGCCGCATTGCATTACGCGAATATAGAAATATCCTTGTACAACTCGCTTGGTAGATATAGTAATTTTTTCTTTATATCTACGCATCTTATATGATTATATCAAGTTGATAGCGCCTGTCTGTGTTAATCCTCGTACTCACTTGGCTGCGGCCCATTGTGACCCCAGGTCTGGTTGGTTGGTCGCTTGTATCACCACTTTTGGTGATATCGCGTCAATGGGAGAAAGAAGGGAGAGTGAAGTCATGTCCCCGGGGGGTAACCCCCTACTCGACAACAGGTCTGGCATAATCCATCTCGCATTCTGCCACTCGGTACTTTCGAAAAGGTTCTACTTGTCACCTCTCGGGGTGAAATTTGGTTCGTGCGAGAAAATGCAGGACATTCTTTTTCGTACGAGGTGTGTCTATCTCAGCACAAATCTCCTATCATATCCTCGTCTAAAGGCTCGGACAGGATATGAGAGATAGGGCTTCTCAGTAATGCAACAATAGTGAAAAGAAAGGCAGACCAGTGGTTTTTGGTTATGCTGTGCTTCCCTCTGGTGTGCCGTGTCCGAAGTTGAGTGCTGATGGTGGCCTCTGGCGACAGCTTTGATAAGGATATAACAATGGTTGAGTTCGGATATGCGATAGGAGTCATCGGCGCAGATACTTGGAGCATGCGCACTCATACTTTCCGTTCATGTGCGGATCAAGATGAACCGAACGCAAAATCCGCGGTCCGCGTGAATGATGGACTTTCTGAACTGCACAAATCATGAAGATCGTTAAACAGTGCCATAAAAAAAAATCAACGGATGCGTGTTGTGTACATTATTTTATTCTAGTTGTTATAATATTATTTACAGATTTTCGGCAGGTCCAATATCTTTTTTACGCATTGTTGGGCCTGGACGCCATGTTGGAAATCCTCGTGATCCTCCTCTGGGTGGAGAGTTAGGGCGTGATCGATTCGCCTCTTCCAAAGTCTACCTCTTCCGGAAGAGTGCATGCAGTACGATCGTTTTGCCTCTTCTATTCCGAGAAGACCTCTTCTGCTCTTCTGCCCAGAGAGGTGGAAGAGAGAAGAGGTAGAGGTGATTCCAAGATGGCGGAAGCTAACCATGCAATATTCGCTCAGTGTGATCAAATAGGTTTAAGGGGGAACTACATGAATGAAACAGCGAATAAAATGACGTGAAACATATGTACGACGTTATTTTGTTACTTGAAAGACATGTGTGGGGTACATGAGGGCCCACATATGTAGTTACCCTTGTATCTGACTGTTAATGTTGGGCGATAATGTATGGATGTGGGCGATAATTTGTGAGCAATAAGTGAGTTTTCGTTCGCAATATTGGAACTACTCTTCCAACTCGTCACACGCGATCGATTCATCGCTCATATTCTCTCTTCTTGGATGAGCTCTTCTCTTCCTGGAAGAGTTGAATCGATTAGACTCTAAGGTTCGGGAGTAAAATGTACCACGTGACCGCATTATCGGAACAACAATCTCCGCGGAGTCCGACTACTCCGCTCGCATACCCGAACTCACCCCCTGGTGGTACAAGAAGATTCCCGGTCTGGGTATAAGCAGAAACCAGTAACACCGAATCTATATTGCAACAATTTATTATTTAACACACACATACAGATGGTTTCCTCATAAGACACGCTCACGCTTCTATCTCTCACACATAGCCTTGTAGGCGCACTGATTTAACACGGAACACTCACACACTCAACAGTTAACGAACCGGCAGGTATCACATGCTTGTCAAACAGTGGAAGCACCAGGCGACCCAGAAACAGATAGCTTGGGGCATTTGATCTCAACTTGCGGGAGCCTCCTCAATTTTTCATTTAACTTGTATGGATTCTGTAAATTCTTTGATTTAACCAATGGATTTAACGTTGCGGTATATTTCCCGTCATCCCGAATACAACTTGCAATTTCCCCCAGAACAGCTCTCAGGCGGCCATATTAATGAAATAGACACGTGTTCTCTTCATAATTCTTAACCGCGGCGCAACACGTCGACAATGGCTGACACGTCATTGTTGTCATGACGACGTCCAAGACAATGAGCGGTATCCTGGTAACGCCCACAATAGAGTTCGTCACTGCGATGAGCATTTGTCGTTTCGCTCACTAGGATGCGGTTGGTGGGGGGGTGGGCGGTGATGGCATTGGGGGAAACGTTGGGTCGAGTGGCGCAGAGGTGTCCCAGCTTGTTGCTACCCCCTTTATGCCGTAAGGGGGTGGGCCAATCAGCTGTTCTATGTCTTTGTAACCAAGGGCTTCCTTCTCAAGTAGAGCTTCTGCGATCTGGTGGACAACAGATGATATGTTCAAGTACATTCGATACAAAATATGAAACAGGTACCCTGGAAAAAAAAACAATGTTTACGAAATAATTGTATGGGGACAGTGGCTACGAGTAAATAGTATAACAAAATGCATGAATTGTATGCAAATGGTATTGCTGATACTCATCAACTGAAGTTCAAAAACATTGATAACAACAATATTACAATTGGTGTAACCATTTAGAGTGGGGATAGCAGCATCATATTTACCACTCGAAGCTTCTCTTTATTGTCTGATAACAGCTTTTCCGTAGCTTGGTAAGCCTTGGCGATCATCATGCGCGACTCCTGAAATAACGCAAAACATCGACCAGTTTCCTGATATACTCAGTTCGGGATGATCATTCATTCCATTGCCCAATTCCGTACACCGCATTAAACGAAGAAAAGTGAAGTACCGAACACAGAAGTAAAATGATCAAATCTTTTTAACCGCCTCGATATTAATTTTGCTGATGTATATAAGAGCAAAATTAAGGATATTCCAGACAGAAAAATATCTGCCTTTAACTTTAAAGTAATTAATCAAATCTTACCCTGCAAAAGAAACCTTGTGAAATGGGGAAAAATTGAATCTGACTTGTGTGACCGATGTGGACTCCCAGAAAGTACTATGCATTTGTTACATGATTGTTATTTCTCGAAAGAAAGTTGGAAACTGACATCAGAGCTGCTGAGCGTTAAAATTAGTTTAAAGGAAATTATTCTCGGCGTTCAGAATAAATCGATCAACTTTGTAATATCGGTGCTATCATTTCTTTTATACAAAGACTGGCTTCTCCACACTAAAGACGGTGCTAGCCGAGAGAGTACTAAGTCAAAGGCATTTCTCAAGCGTGAATTAATGACAACAGCAAATGTGTATATTTTGTTAAATTGGACCGATGTTGGAAGTATTCTTCGTTTTATAAGCACGATCATGTTTTAATTCGAACTTCTGTCAACTGATTTTATATGTTTTGGTGAATAAAATCCTTATCAAAAAAAAAAAAAAATTAAACGATGCCGCCCCCTACCGACCGAATTATTCAAAGTGATGCATGCGTGCGGGAAATGGCATGAGTAATTCAATCACCAGATAGCGACACTGTTCCGTGTAGTTTCTACGGAATTCGCCACCTAAATGATAACCCTGATTATCCTCGGCTGCAACTGACCATACAGGGGCCAAACTTTATGAGTCCCTGGCTGACCATACAGGGGCCACACTTTATGAGTCCCTGGCTGACCATACAGGGGCCACACTTTATGAGTCCCTGGCTGACCATACAGGCGCCACACTCTTGAGTCCCAGCCCGCACATAAGTCGGTCCTCCCCTGACAATGCCTCTACAATGTTCGACCACGCAGGCCGCAGAAACCTGAATCACGTGTGACTTGGCAATCTAAGTCTTTACCTCGTGTGCCATGGCACCGAATTCAGACCAATTGTTAAGGCAATTATTGGCCAATATCGTCATTTATATTTCCCTGAGCCATCTAAACCTCTCGGTTAAAATCGATAACAGTCTATAAGTCTGGGGCCGTATTTCTCCATATACAGCCATGAGGTAAATCAATATATTCCGTCAGCAATGACAATATACTACATGTAATGCCTTACGTCGTCTATCACTCTGGCTAGCTGCTTGCTGTAGGGCCGTGACCCGAAAGCCCCGTCCTCCTTGGGTGGAAACGACAGCGGCCCCACTCTGTCGTTCATACCCAGCTCGCGGACCTGGGCGTAGGCCATATCCGTGATCCGTCTCAGGTCATCCTGGGCACCTGAAGAAAGGTCAAGGTCAAGGTCAAGCTTTTTCATTCATTATTATGACGATGTTGGGTGTTTTTATGCCACATATTTGGCCACACGAAGATTAGATTGGGCCAAAAGGAAAACCTCTCGAGACAATGAAATGCCACATTATGGGATATAATTTGGTTTGTTGAGCGGCAGCGTCATGATGCGCAGGAATCGCGGAATCTATCTATCTATAATTTAATATTAAATCACTTGAATTGTAGCAGGCAATGCATAAGGTGCATATGACGTCACAGAAGTCCCCTACCTGACGTCACTCTGTTGAATGTCAAGCTCTCGGCCACGCGGCCTCCCATAGCCATACACATCCTCTCGAACAACTGCCAAACAGACAGAGAGATGGTACATGGTACATTATCCATTGTTCATCTGCAGCCTTAGTTCAACAAATTAAACGCGGTCCGCTCCCAAGTTGGATATGTCGCGCACCTCCGTGGCCACACGGAGTCTAGTGTGGCTGGACTACTGCAGCCTCAACTCAACGACAAACTTCATATATAAGGCAATCTTCATTATTTCTAAATCAGTTATCGCAAATAAAAACAATAGTGAACGCTTAACAACAGTCTGTGGTAGAAGGATATATTGTTGCAAAATTTTGAGAAAACAGAACGAAAAATTATTTTGAAAGACAGCGAATGCATCTACCGGTACTTGGATTATATATATATTATTTGTTATATATGAGTATATCTGGTGACTTACCTCCTCCTGACTGTGCAGGTTTCTATCTGTTGGCATGTACTGCGCGAAGCCCAGGGCGGCACTGGTTCGTGGCACAATAGACACCTGCGAACACGGAGAACAGAGCCTAGGACAACAGGTCGAACACATCACGTCGTCATGAGATTGCGCAACAATTATCACTGCTACAGATGTGGACACACGCTGAGTGAGCGATATTAGCGCAGTATGTACAACCCTCTGTTACAGAAGCCGAAAGAGGCAGAGGGAGAAACAGAAAGGAAGGGGGGGGGGGGAGGCAGAGACAAAGAGAGAGAGCGAGAGAGACAGAGAGAGAGAAGGGGGGAGAAAGAGAGAGAAAGAGCTTTTACGGATTGTGCGGTCAGGCAAACGCTACTATTTAACACAAGATGTCGCCACTGCTCAGACGAAACGTCGAGCCTTTCCAGTTAAACTCATGTGATACTCATACCCCGCCTTTGTTGCTATAAGAACGACACTTTACCCCACGAAGGTTATACTGCGTCCATGTGGACGATTAAAGGTAGAACGTCCACTGGGGCAACCCCAGACTCTTTTCCGAGAGTCATATCTTAATCATGTATACAAACATAACCATTCGCAGAATGAAGCCCGAACCCCCGGCTGGATGGCTGGCCTGGCAGAGCTCACACGACAAGAGCCAAACGCGCTGACCACCGGGCCATTCACGCGTGGCTGGCTCGGGACGAGGGTGAGGGCTGTGGGGGCGGGGGTGTACTGACCCTGAGGAGGGCGTCGGTGTGCTCGAGCAGCCACCCCACCACGGCGTGACCTGCCTCGTGGTACGCCACGACCTTCTTCTCCAGCTGAGACAGCACGCGACTCTTCTTAGCAACGCCTGGCAACCAAACATACGGAACGTCATGTAGCATCGGGCGGAGCATGAATAGTTTCTGAAGCAATCCACGTATTAACAATGAAATATCCAAATTATCATCCTGGCATTATTACGCAAATTAGATGATGACTGCAGGCACAATTTTCAGCTATAAATTGTTAGTAACACGTTTTCTTTGCATCAATAAACCTGAAAAACCACATGTGAAATTACGTGATTGAAATGAGTCTCAAATAGGACGTAAAAGCGGTAGACCTGTCGAGGTAAACACAAACCTGCCACAACTCGTTCCACGGCATATTCGAAGTCGTCGGTGGAGATCATTTTCTTTTTGTGTCTGGCCGCGTGCAGAGCCGACTCGTTACAGATGTTGGCAATGTCGGCTCCTATAAAACAACCGCAAAACTGTCTTCAAGAGTGAATCAAACTAAAGTCGGTGTACATATTGCATATGGAACGGAACGTACATCGGCAAAGCAACCGCGCTAAAGCCCTCGCCGGTGGCGCTGCCAAGCGGTGAAGATAGGAGCTAAGCCCATGTAAAGCGATCGCCGGCGGCGCCGCCAAGCGGTGATGATAGGAGTTAAGACCATGTATAGTGATCGCCGGTGGCGCCGCCACGCGGTGATAATAGAAGCTAAGCCCATGTAAAGTGATCGCCGGTGGCGCCGCCAAGCGGTGATGATCCGGGCTAAGCCCGTAAACTATTTCTTTCCTCGCAAGGCAGACATGGTGTGGTAGAACAGTTCCTGAGTGGTTTAAAAGAAAAGAAAAAAGTGCCGAAAAAAAAGTCAGTATGTCTATGATACAGGACAAATGTGAATAAGACATACTAAATATCAACTTTCACAGGTTTTAATGCCCTGCCACAAAGGTACCATACTATATGCTATATGTTTCCCTTGCCGTGTCCTCGTCTTGACTGACTATTGTAGCATAGGACTGCGGCCAAAGGTTCAGAAATAAACTAGCTACACTCCAGGAGTACGCATTATACGACACACGGCCGTCCATCGCGCGCCGCCTTAACAGTACACACCGCTCATGCCGGGCGAGAGTTGGGCGAGACGGTCCGAGAAGTGGCTGGGCTGGTGGCTGAGGCGCAGCTTGGACAGGTAGATGCCGAAGATCTCCTTGCGCTCGGCCAGCGTGGGGAGGTCGATCATGATGTGGCGGTCAAAGCGCCCCGGCCTCAGCAGAGCCTGGGGGAGACAACACGGCGTGAGCACCGCTTATGATGGTTCGATTAATTGATTTTCTCCATGCTCTGGAGAATGAGCGAAATATTGGTCGAGGCCAGCATGATGACCCCCTGTTGAGTACCCATGTCACCCCTAGAGATGGGACCCCGTACAGACCTTGTCCAGGACGTCTGGCCTGTTGGTCGAGGCCAGCAAGATGACCCCCTGTTGTGTACCCATGTCACCCCTAGAGATGGGACCCCGTACAGACCTTGTCCAGGACGTCTGGCCTGTTGGTCGAGGCCAGCAAGATGACCCCCTGTTGAGTACCCATGTCACCCCTAGAGATGGGACCCCGTACAGACCTTGTCCAGGACGTCTGGCCTGTTGGTCGAGGCCAGCAAGATGACCCCCTGTTGTGTACCCATGTCACCCCTAGAGATGGGACCCCGTACAGACCTTGTCCAGGACGTCTGGCCTGTTGGTCGAGGCCAGCAAGATGACCCCCTGTTGTGTACCCATGTCACCCCTAGAGATGGGACCCCGTACAGACCTTGTCCAGGACGTCTGGCCTGTTGGTCGAGGCCAGCAAGATGACCCCCTGTTGTGTACCCATGTCACCCCTAGAGATGGGACCCCGTACAGACCTTGTCCAGGACGTCTGGCCTGTTGGTCGAGGCCAGCATGATGACCCCATGTTGAGTACCCATGTCACCCCTAGAGATGGGACCCCGTACAGACCTTGTCCAGAACGTCTGGCCTGTTGGTCGAGGCCAGCATGATGACCCCCTGTTGAGTACCCATGTCACCCCTAGAGATGGGACCCCGTACAGACCTTGTCCAGGACGTCTGGCCTGTTGGTCGAGGCCAGCATGATGACCCCATGTTGAGTACCCATGTCACCCCTAGAGATGGGACCCCGTACAGACCTTGTCCAGAACGTCTGGCCTGTTGGTCGAGGCCAGCATGATGACCCCCTGTTGTGTACCCATGTCACCCCTAGAGATGGGACCCCGTACAGACCTTGTCCAGGACGTCTGGCCTGTTGGTCGAGGCCAGCATGATGACCCCCTGTTGAGTACCCATGTCACCCCTAGAGATGGGACCCCGTACAGACCTTGTCCAGGACGTCTGGCCTGTTGGTCGAGGCCAGCAAGATGACCCCCTGTTTTGTACCCATGTCACCCCTAGAGATGGGACCCCGTACAGACCTTGTCCAGGACGTCTGGCCTGTTGGTCGAGGCCAGCATGATGACCCCCTGTTGAGTACCCATGTCACCCCTAGAGATGGGACCCCGTACAGACCTTGTCCAGAACGTCTGGCCTGTTGGTCGAGGCCAGCATGATGACCCCCTGTTGAGAACCCATGTCACCCCTAGAGATGGGACCCCGTACAGACCTTGTCCAGAACGTCTGGCCTGTTGGTCGAGGCCAGCATGATGACCCCCTGTTGAGTACCCATGCCGTCCAGTTCGACCAGAAGCTGGTTTAGAGTGTGTTCCTCTTCACTGCTATCAGACCAATTACTGAAAAATAACATATAGGAATAAATTATATGAATATATGAAGCTTCACACACGAAGGTCTGAACCGGACCATAACATCGCGTGGCAACAATCCGGCGAACCATATATTGGTGACACAATCTGGAACCTCCGATAATGAAACCCAGAATTAGCGCGTTCGATTTACCTGAAACCGACTGGAAACCTAAACCGGTTTTTGAAACCGGTTTCAACGGTTTGCCAACCTTAAGGGGAACACATAGTTTCATTTGTTTGCAGTTTCAGCATCTAGCTTGACAATGGCCATGTGCTTATGAAGTTTATGCTAGCATAAATGGACTTTCCGTCAATAAATTGGATTCATGCCTTTGTCCAAAAGTCTCTATTCATTACATTTATGATTAAATATGGTGCATGTGTTTATTGAACTAACAGTTCCGCGGAACCGAAACCGTCAAACCAGCTCTCTCGATAGTTTCACGGTTTCGAGCAAACCGGTTTCGGTTCTTCTCCTGTCGTACAGTTAGTTCGACAAAACGGTTTTGGTTTCATGTAAATCGAACACGTCCTTAATCTCAGTGTGCTACCACCACCAACTGATCTATGGAGCGTCCTTTGATAAATTCGCAAAAATCGTCCTTGAAGTCTTTGTTTTATTTTGTATTAAATGTACTTAAGTAACGAAATACTTTGCCCGCCAGATAGGTAGTTACTAATTTTCCCTTCTCAATAACAGTATACAGCTGGCTTTGCTTCATTTACGTACCATGCACACCTGTATTGCAAATAAGCGGCACGGTGATTATTTACGGTCTTAATATTCGCCGGCATCTTACCTCCAATGGTGCCCTGTACCTCGCCAGACTCATCAACCTGATCTGAACCATAGGACAGAGATCAAAAGTGGAGAAATAGCTACACTCCACGTGTACGCATTATACATCACACGGCCGTCCATCGCGCGCCGCCTTAAGAGCGGTACACACCGCTCATGCCGGGCGAGAGAAAAATTTGAAGGTTTTTGTTGACGAACACAATAGGTCGCGATTACGCCGGATGCACTGTATTGTGAAGTCAGATGGCGTGTGCAGTGGACAATGTGCTTACTTGCCGCTTCTTTTCCTGCCAATGGCGTCGATCTCATCCACGTAGATGATGCAGGGGGCGTTTTGCCGGGCCTCCTTAAATAAGTCGCGCACTCGAGCGGCTCCCAGACCTACACACAAAGACATGACGTATAGTACATCACGTGAATGGAAAGATTGGCGTTGCAGTCCATTTTAAGCACACGTGGATTTGATACGGCCGTCGTGAGACGAACGTGAGATGAACGGATGATAGGGCATCACACACGGATGGGGTTTGAACCCCCAACCTGTTGTCTGCAGTCGTGTACGGTACCTATAGACCATGGCGGCTACCCCAGTCGCGGGCGGAGTTTGAACCCCCAACCTGTTTGTCTGCAGGCGTGTACGGTACCTATAGACCATGGCGGGGTCCCCAGTCGCGGGCGGAGTTTGAACCCCCAACCTGTTTGTCTGCAGGCGTGTACGGTACCTATAGACCATGGCGGCTCCCCCAGTCGCGGGCGGGGTTTGAACCCGCAACCTGTTTGTCTGCAGTCGTGTACGGTACCTTAGACCAGGGCGGACCCACCATGTGATAACAGGCGATAGACGACAGGTCACTGCATAGTCTGACAGCCATATTCTTGATCACATATTATGGTGAACTTATGCGTTGCTTTGATACCTTGCTATTAATAATAGGTAAATTAAGCACAAATTGGTTACCAAATCTAAACCCTACATAAAGAATGGAACAAGGTAGTAAAAACAACGGGAAAATGAAGATATAATACTTGTAAAAATAACATTAATAATTATGATCTTTGCGGCAAAGATAATAATTATTGCCCAGAGTCGACAAAAACATACGCTCACTAATACATTACGAAAAACAAGATAACATACATTAATATTTATGATCACAAAAAATGATAATAATATTAATACATAATTCTACGATACTAATAAAGATAATACAACATATTATCATTGCTGATAACAAAGTAATTGTTGCCGATAGCTCGCTCACCTCCCAACATTTCGACGAATTCCGACCCGGCCATGGCCAGGAAGGGTACCTGGGCCTCAGTGGCCACGGCCTTGGCCAGCAGGGTCTTGCCGCAGCCTGGGGGGCCCAACAGCAGCGCACCCCGTGGTATCTTACCCCCAAGCTCCTGGAACAGAAATTATAATTACCGATAGAGGCATTATGCGATCATGATTCACACAGGACCACTGTTTAAACAGAATGTTGAATATATACAAATAATTAATTATGCCTAGTCAACACTTTTAGCGCTATTGTGGGTCGTTCTTCTACGTTAGGGCGAATCTTTGCTTCAGCATAGCTCACGTAGTACTCCAGTCTACAATTTACTAAAATAATACACTTCGTGGGCTTTAACATGGAAGACTGACCCTATTGTGGCAGTGGTAGAAGGCGGCAGTAGGAACAGTAGTATGAAAAGTATTGCGAGCTAACTTCAGTTTACTTTATTCACAATGCGTACATTCAAAGCAAAATACGTGAAAGACTGGCATAACACAACATGAAATGGCATGTTGCGTGTTTTAGGCCACTTTTGTGCACATAAAGGTTAATCTGGGCCCAGAATATTCCCAGGACAAAAAAATGGCATAGAGTTTGAAATGTATTAAGACGCACACGATGAATGTGTTAAAAATGCTGGCTGTAGATGAGTCACACAAAGAATTAACATAACCAGGTCTTAACTGCACTCACCGTGTATTTGTCCGGCCTCTTCAAGTAGTCCACAAACTCCATGACCTCGACCTTGGCCTCGTGTAGACCCGCCACGTCCTTGAAGTTGATACCCCGGTTCTTCGGGTTCAGGAGGTCAGCGCGGACAAACTTGGCCTTCCGCTCGCTGGCCTGTAAGTAAGTAAGTAAGTAAGTAAGCAAGTAAGTTTATTTCGCATACTAGGCCATCAGGCCCATAGTACATACAGGGTTACATAAATATTGTTCGGTGTAACAGGATATATACAATTTAAGTTTCGCTGTTTGCTTGGTGCAACCTTTCTGCCATGTATAAATAAATCGATAAATTCAGTATGTCTTGCTTATTGTGGGACTTATCAATTTAGCGAACATTTGTGAGGAGTTATTCGATCGGTAGTTAACATCTATATATGATTGTCTTAACTTTTCATACAACAGGCATTGACAAATAACATGAAACTCATCTTTTATGGAACACTCGCAATATTTACAAAGATGTGTCTTCCTAGGAACATTTTCATATCAACCAGACTCAATTGTATATCTGTGAGCCGAACACCTAAACCTTGCCAGCGCCGATCTATACTTTACTACATGTAGCACATCTACATACCGTTCAGGTATCAATGTCGATTTAAAGGCTTGATATGTACTTCGTTTACTCCTTGAGGACACTGATGTGCACCAGTTTTGAAAAGCACTGTCTTTAAAGTTTGTTTATATTGAGTGACGAATCGAGTTTCATCTCCGATTGCTGCAGCCATATCACCCATATATTTATTTGTCATCAACAAGTGTCTTACGGTTGGCAGGCCTGTATGTGTAACCAGATAACGGGATGGGCTCAGCACAATGATAAAAACATGTGTCGCCAGATAACTGCATACATGTGGGGGTGCAAGGGGGGGTCAAGTTCCCAGATCACAAAGAATTTCTTTATTCCCAGATCACGATGAATTAAACAGGATAACTCCCAGTATACATAGGAATGGGGGGATACATCATATAAATTAGCGATCTCCTGATTCACGGTTATTTAATATTAAAATTCCCAGTTCACAATAAATGAAAATCCCTGATCACCACGGTCGGTTAAATACCCCATTCCCAGTTCACGAAGAATTATTTGCCTCCTTCCCAGTTCACGGTGAAATTAAAACCTCATTCCCGAGGAAGGAAATTCCCCCTTGCCCCCCCCCCCCCCCCACCCATACATGTGTAACCATGATGTTAAATACGGTAACGAACACCTATTCTGGATACATAAAACAATCGAATGTTGTCATAACGCACCCAAACAAAGTTCTGTCACTGCAAATCCTTAGTACACAGCATGAATGTAAATCCTTCCCGGAAGCTATTTATCAGTTAATATAATGCGTGCTTTGAACAGCTAGACATTGCATTACCCTACCGGCCTATAGCACTGCAGCAAACTATCAACCCTGCTATAATATATGCTTGGTAATATTCACAAGGGGTGACGACAAATAATGCCTATTTCTATAGGTGTATGTAACGCTGTTTGCCCCCCCGGCATCGGGTTAGTCGCGATTGACGCCTTCAAGGTAGCCTATGATAATCTGGCATCAAACATTGCACGCAAGAAGCTTACATTTGAGTCATCTCGAGAATCTAAACGATTATTAATTAATCACATTACATGGGAAGGCCTTGAGGTGGTATAGAATACTTACAAACATATCTGAGGCGTTTGGCAGTTGTATTTTAACGACGTGCTTGAAGACGAAAAAGACGGCCAAAGCAGCCATCGCCATGAATATTAATGGCGCCCAAGAACTGGAAAGATATACGGCTGATATCAACAAAATACTTCATTATATAGATATAGATAGTTTATTGGTAAATCTATCTAATACTTTATCTATCTATCTAATACTTTATTATATCTAAACTACAGCATTACAGCAGCCATCGCCATGAAGATCCATGACCCCCAAGAATTGCAGAATGAAGGCTCATATCAACAAACTACTTCATATTATCTAATGCTACAGCCAGTCGGTGATATTTTATAGAAACATTAAATTTTCAAGAAATTCTTATGTCACGATAGGTAGTAAATTTGCACTATGAAGGCAATTGTTATGCTACAAGACATGTTAAACCTCGTAAAACAATACGTATGCACTTTATAAAATAATAAAATTGTCTTCATCCTAATAGTAGGGCTAATGTCGCAATGTCTAGGATATCTTTATTTTAAAACGGGTCAAACAATTATTTCCGCGAATATGCATATGGCATCTGTCGTACTGTAATGTAATTGCAATATCCATATAAGGCACACCTGGTAATTTGCCTGGCGACGCTTGAGTATATATATTATTAGAAGCTTTTTTCATCAATGACTCTCGTTATAAAAGTCACGCTCTCATTACCTGTATAAGGTTATATATATATCCGCTCGTCTGGTTTCATCTGCAACAAAAGTCCAATCAGCATTTGTTATTTATACCTACTTTTCTCTCTGGAACAATATGTTGACGCCCTTGCCAGATTGGAGACCCAGTTCAGCTTCTGCTTTGCGAACCTTGTCCTCAAATTTATTCGGATCGGCTATTTTCATACTAAACATATCTGTATCCACCTGAAAAACACAACCCGATGTTCCATTTTAAGACAAAGAACAGGTACATATATTTTGATGTGTATTAGCGACTGGTACGCAAAGGTGAGCCACAGTCTCCCGGCTGCAAATGGTGCACTCATTAAGAAGAGTGATACCGTAGAAGCTTACATATTAAACATCTCGAGAATCTAAATGAGTACTACTATTCGAAATTACATCTGGCAATATGAGCAAACCTGCTGAGTGAAATTTTGATTATTTTTTTAGTGCCAATTTTGAAAGTTATTAAGAATATAACAGGAGTTATTTTAAGACTGCCTGCTAGCTAGCATTATCAGTATTTTTAGTCTGAGCTGATATGGTTGTATATTCAGGACGCTTTAACCACTTTTGGTCATATCGCGTCAATGGGAGAAGGAAGGGAGAGTGGAGCCATGTCCCCTGGGTAACCCCCTACACTTTACGAAAAACATATGGTATCTTTATTCTGCGACGATCCACGTGCCATTAGGCTCTCAGGTGACGAGAGCACTCAATGCGAGCGCTCTAGCCGACTGAGCTATCGCGCCGGCCCCTAGTCCGAGCTAAAATCCAGCAGGCTGTGGGTTGAAAACTTCAACCTTAATGATGGCTTGTAGGGACTCTCTTAGCGGAGAAAGCGATTATACCCGGTAACAATGTCTTGACTCACCCTGCGCCCCTTGACAACAGCTCCAGGATGAAGCCTTATGAAGGCAACTTCAGACTCTGGTCGCACGATAACTTCAGACACCTGAGTATGAAATAAATACAATGAAATAAAAGAAAAAATTAAAATGTGACACGCGTGAGAGAGAATAAAAGCATCGATCTTTAACAATGAAGGCTTATTAAATATACTTACCGTATTTCGATCAACTTCCTTTTTTCGCTCACGAAAGGTGACAAAGTTTTGGCACACACAGTTTTTTTAAAGAAATAATTAAATTTTCGGTTTAGCTAAAAACATGAAGGAAATACAGTAGATAGACATATAAGACCTTCAAGACAAAATTTTCTCACGCCTAAAAACAAACAAGTGACGTCACGTCTGTGTTTTAAATGCCCGATAGTCTTCATACGAATATACGATAAAAGGCGTTCATGGCAAATATCTACGGCACGTCAGCACATTATCTCGGTAATAAACAGAATTATCCAGAACAGAAATTACCTTCTCACTTCCTATAAATTCACTCGTTCGATACAGATAAATGCCACGATATGATTAGAACTAGACGGGATCCGCCATTTAGCATAATCATCTACTCGCCGGCTCTAACGTGACAGGTGCGTGGCTTACAATGCCTTGTTACGACAATTTACATTGAATAACTCGAGGTCATACATTCGCTAAATTATTTGCCCACAAGGCACTGAGATCGCGTCTCTGGCTTTATTCACGCACTTTAATCGACCAGAATACATTAACACCAAAGGTACAAATAATACGCAAGGTAACAAACCTCTCCTTTGGCGAGCATGTCGTACACGAATTCATTCCATGAGACATATCTGAGGGAGCCGTTGTCCTCTCCGGACTGCAGTCGAAGGATGACGAAGACGAGGAATCCCAGCCAGACCATGAGCATCAGCCTGGCCAGGAAGGGCATCTTCTCGTCTGTGGAACCCATTCAACACATGGCTCACAAGTTAGTTACTGCCACACGGTGCTCGCAAAGCCAAGGCCGATAATGTGGATTATGGTCGGTTGTATATTCAGGAGGCTTTCACCACTTTTGGTCATATCGCGTCAATGGAACAAGGAAGGGAGAGAGGAGCCATGTCCCCCGGGGCGGGGGTTACCCACTACTCTTTGCGAAGAAGGACATGGGATCTTTATCCTGCGACCACACAGACATGGCCACAACGGGGCTCGAACCATCGATCCTCGTGCCGTTCTAAAGGCTCTCAGGTGGCCAGAGCACTCAAGGCGAGTGCTCTAACACACTGATCTATCGAGGCGGCCATAATGTGGATTATGAGAAGAAAGATGGGGCGAGAAAAAAAGAGGGAAACGAAGACGGAGACAGAAAGAAGAAATCAGAGCAATGTGATATGACGATATATATTCGGGACGCAGCGAGGGTGTCATAAGTTAATTAATTGATATAAGTCATTATTACATTATATAACTAAATATTTGCAACACAGTCAATTGACCTAATATAATAAGGTACACAACTCTCCAGCCCCTGACTTGTTTCCAAATATCGACCCGTCAAAAATATCCATGGTGTGTTTCTTAACAATTTGTCTTACCCTCCTCTGGCTCATTTTCCTTATTGTTTTCGTCATCTTTTGGTGGTGGGTACTGTCGCTGAACAGCACTGGTACTGAAGCACTTTCTTTCACCTGTAACATGGAACGTATTTGGTACACTAGGATGACAATGCGAGACGTTACTGAACAAGATGAATAGTCGTCACGAAAATATGTAAATGTAATCATTGACAGATATCCTAATAATAATTGTTATTTGTACTTCAAAATATTATGAAAAACAAATCAGTGTGAGTATTATACAAATCATTACATAACAAAAAAAGAAGAACAAAGCACATTTTTAAAGTTATAGTATTGAAAAGGGACAACATTCTTTCATTAGATAATGCTTACCTGCTCCCAATAGCTGCAGCAAGTCTTCAGTACTTCTAAACCCAGATCGGTTTAGTAAACTGGTAAAAGCTTGTATTTCTCTCTGGACCAGACCACTTTGTCTACCAAGATGCTGCAATTATGATAAATAGAAAAGTGTATTATCAATACTGATTCAAATCAGTTAGAATGTAACATCATACTTCTTATAATTATAGAATGCAGTAGGCTATGTCCCGCATTTCCCTTTCTTTCGGGGGAAAATCTGAGATAAAACAACTGGTCCAAAATATTCCTAGATGCCAGAAAGAGGATAAATGGGAAATTTCCCCAGGTACAGTCATGCAAGTACATTGAAGTGACAATAACAAAAAAGTAAGAAGCTATACCCCTTCATACCAAGTGATGGCTTAGTGGTACAAGCACCATCATTTGCAATCAGCTGAGTATTACTGCATTTAGCAATTCAGAGCAACAGATAAGTAACATAGATCTATGTTGCATCAGCTGCTTATGAACTCATGTTAGGAACGTGGCCAGCATGCAGCTGTTTTCAGCTCGCTGAAAGTTTCTTATTTGTCTTTTCCAATGTTTAAACAAAGAGTTTGCAACTGACTGTGTTATCACATTTGCGGCTTCTAAAATTACATTGTAGAAAATATAGGGGCTTACTGGTCTGTATGAATAAACCATCTGACTATTTGTTTAGCACATGCTTACATGACCAACAGCTATAATGTTTCCAGTGGTTTTGCTCCATAGTGACAGGGAGGGTTGGGAGGTTAGACTATTACTCAATGAGAGATGGCATCTAGGTTGAGTGTCAGTGCAGAAATCATTAAACATTGGGTTGGTTAGTAGGCCAAAAAAAAAGCATCTTTACATGTCTTCATTTCTCCATGACAATTTTGTAACCTGGGCATCTTTGATACTTTTTCACATCTTCTGATATAATTTTTCTGCAGCAATATTTGAAGTTGCTTGCTTCAAATTTTTCTGCACATACGATTCTGAACATCAGGCAATACAACAGACATATCCTGCATTGGCAACGCCACTAATTCTTATTGCATGTCTATAGTTGTACATACATTTTAGATGCAACTAGTTGTCTTTTTTTATGACGAATAACAGGTAGGAAACAGCTCCTTTTTAAAAATTTAATCAACCCCTTTTTTCCTTAATCAATGTATATGAGCTTCGGCCTTAGCATTACTGGACTGATTTTCTTTTTCTGCTATTTTTGGTAAATAACAGGCAGGAAAGACTGCATGCAGAATCAGCACTAGACATCGGTTACCGCAGTATCCAACTTTACAGTTAAGCATACTACATATGGATACAGCGCTAGACACCAATTACCGCAGTGTCCACCTTTACAGTTAAGCGGACTACATGCTGAAACAGCGCTAGACGTCGGGGGTGGCTAGTTACAACAGAAGATATATAAGAATAACTTACCAATTTATGTTGACAGGTTGTGTGATAGTGGCTTTGGCTTTGTTGACTTGACAGTATTGTATCCGACAAGATGGCAGCAGAGTTACTCCTCAATTTTAAGTTCAAGTTATTTCCTGCAGTGTGTGTAAACAAACCCCTCTGACAGCACCGAGTGGCACGGAGTGAATGACTGCCCTTCAACGCATATGATAACGTGTTTACAAGACGTTCCATGTTCCCATCTGCTATCGACAAGTTCACTGAAAGACTCTGTAAAGAGTCCTCTTTGCTGAGGTACGATTTCTCAGCTAAAATGCTGTAATTTCGTTGGATCGTGACTTTCGAAACTTAGTGTCGTTTGTTGTGTCATGGGCGCAGCCATATTGTCGTGAGGCTCATGGGAAATTTACGTCCAGAAAACCTCTATTTATTTATTTTTAGATACACTTTGATCTTTCTTTTTCTTTGGTCATAACTTCTTTACATTTATATAAGCTGCAGGTAAAAATTTAGGCGACTTTCATGTCGTTTGGTTTATATTTTGTTGTCACATGATCCATCGTGACCCAGTTTCTGGCCCGTTTACGGTCAGATGTACCGAATCACGACATAACATATGACAGCCCGCGTAAGTTGAAAATAGTTAGTGTTAACTATTCACTCAATTTACGCCTGAGAGGGACTGGACTATTCAAAGTTGATGCAAAATTCTAAAAGATTAAGAATTCAAGCATTGTACTGGGTGAGTATTAGCAAGACTTTGCAAGGCAATTACCAAACTTCCGATGATTTGAACTTGGCCCCTTCGATGTGTTCAACTAACTTCATTTCAACGTTTGATCAGTGTTGACTGCCTGGTTCAACATGTTAAACTGTTTAACTGTTAAACTGTTAAAGTTACTATTACAACAAATTTGGCGGGGAGGGTTCTGTCAGATTTGAAGGATGTGCCTTCGTTGTTGGAATCACGGTAAACATGTTCAGAGGCTTTAAAGTCTCCGAATAATAATCAATATCTCAAGTGAGTGTAGTTAACTTTTAAGGAGTTTTGTTAGCTTAATAGCATGTGGATCATTGGTGATTCGAGCCCAGCTATGGCCATGTCTATGTGGTCGCAGGATAAAGATCTCATGTCCAGCTTAGCAAAGAATAGGGGGTTACCGCCAGGGATATGGCTCTTTGCTTGTAATAGTCATGTATGGCTAGCTTGCACTCTCCCTTCCTTCTCCCTTTGATGCGATATGATCAAAACTAGTTATAGTGTCCTGAATATACTCCCAATCATAATATGATAATCATAATAAAAATGAATGTATATGCATATATGTATGTACTGTAACATACTGAGAGTTTAGTTTAGAGATTAGTTCCATACATGCAATATAGTCCATTCCAATATAGGTCTAATCGCAAAACTACAACGCTGTTGGCGGTAGCCATAGTGGCTTGCTTGTAAGGCTAGTTCAGAGATGTACGCTGCTATAGTTTTTTGCAGTACATAAGTCAAGGTATTGCTTTAAAGTTGCATATCAAGCTCTTTCCCACCAAAACTGATAAAAGTCTAAATACAAACAAGAATCGGTCCTTGAATCATCCAAGATTTCTTGTGTCTATATTTCTTACATGCCAGACTGCTAAATGGAGTCTCTTATACTTGCCTGTGATATCAATTTACCACAGGTTTTCAACTTAGTGGTAAGTGTCATCAGTTTGTGGGCGTCGCGAGGCTTTGTTATAAGTAGCAGTGCTGTGACAGAATTCTGTGGTATCCCGGGAAGGACATGTTTGCCACATCACAGCCGAAACAGCGATGTTTATTAAGTTTCTGGGTTTATCGAATGAAACAATCCAGTTTTCTGCAATTTGTGATATATATGTCGCCTGGGCTTTGTTTTGGCGGGAAAGAGCTTGATATGTAACTTTAACATTAACAGTTTCTTATTTATTATCAAGTTATGCAACTTTAACATTAACAGTATCTTATTTATTATCAAGTTATGCAACTTTAACATTAACAGTATCTTATTTATTATCAAGTTAATTGCAGGTTAATACAAGCAGTGTATTAATACTGGATTTCCACAGAGATAATATTACAAATTACCCACAAGAATACCATGAGGCACTAAGCCCATCACAATCCTGCGAGCAAGTAGCTGTGGCCACCCCAAATGAACCTATATTAGAACAGTTAGCGAAACATCTATAGAATTAAACCAATTGTTACAATACAATACATTGATAGTTACCAGATTTTGTTACCTAGATATAGCAATATAACTAGATAACAGTATTGTTGCAACAGTATCCCAGCAACATATGCCTTGATGACTTCATAATTCCCATTATTAAGATGATAGTAAATGCATGTGTCAAATTCCATCACTTACAGTTTATGCAGACTGTCCCATCTATTACATGGTAAGCCACTCCCTATCAGTATAACAAAATAAATAAATGCTTTTAACAACTCCTATAAGGGAAGCTACCATATATCTCTTCAGCTAAAGAGCTTGTGTCATTTTACATCACAGGCTATCCCTTATCTGTACACTTATGTCATTAGGGCTAATTCTTCTTGTGGTATGGAGGTAAACTCTGTTGTGTGCAGGATCAGTATGTCTCCCCTCCCCAGCTGATTTACTGTATCTGTGGTATGATGAATATTTCACAGCTTGCTGGTTAAAAAATGTACATCCCCTCTAGTGAATACAAGTACATTTAATATTGTCAGAGTAGTACAAGTATTTTAAAGTTTGCTGTTATGACTGTTTCTATAGTATTGTCAATCAGAGACAATTATCTAAATTAAAATCTCCATCATTACAAAACCTGACAATGGCTTTGGATTAAGTTCTCCAGTAGCTTCCTGAACCGTTCATTCATCTACTACACATCACTTAATTCAACCAATACCAGACAGGCATACAACTGAAAACTGTGTTATAGCACCATTGAGGCAAAAGTGTTCAATCTTAACAGACATAGAACTGACAGTTATATATAGAACTTGATAAACCGGTTAAATTAGGCTGCATTTTTGGAGACATTCATTATAAATGGGCTACTCTCTTTAAACTACCTGCACAGAATAGAGAGCTGAGGATGGTACCAAGACTTGTCTTGCATTTAGTCAAAATATTTTTTTTTATTGGCAGTTAAGTTATGCATCAGGCAGATATTTGGGAACTGGTGACAGGTGGGTTTGATTCTGCTCTGCCCTTGGTGAAGCCATCGTGTCCGCCTGCCCTTGGTGAAGCCGGCATTTCCGCCTGCCCTTGAAAAGCCATCATGTCCACCTGCCCTTGGTGAAGCCATCATGTCCGCCTGCCCTTGGTGAAGCCATCATGTCCACCTGCCCTTGGTGAAGCCATCATTTCCGCCTGCCCTTGGTGAAGCCATCATGTCCACCTGTCCTTGGTGAACATCATGTCCGCTTGCCCTTGAAAAGCCATTATGTCCGCCTGCGCTTGGTGAAGCCATCATTTCCGCCTGCCCTTGGTGAAGCCATCATGTCCACCTGCCCTTGGTGAAGCCATCATGTCCGCTTGCCCTTAAAATGCCATCATGTCCACTTGCCCTTGGTGAAGCCATCATGTCCGCTTGCCCTTGAAAAGCCATCATGTCCACCTGCTCTTGGTGAAGCCATCCTGTCCGCCTGCCCTTGGTGAAGCCTTCATGTCCGCCTGCCCTTGGTGAAACCATCATTTCCGCCTGCCCTTGGTGAAGCCATCCTGTCCGCCTGCCCTTGGTGAAACCATCATGTCCGCTTGCCCTTGAAAAGCCATCATGTCCACCTGCTCTTGGTGAAGCCATCATTTCCGCCTGCCCTTGGTGAAGCCATCATGTCCGCTTGCCCTTGAAAAGCCATCATGTCCACCTGCTCTTGGTGAAGGCATCATGTCCGCCTGCCCTTGGTGAAGCCATCATGTCCGCTTGCCCTTGAAAAGCCATCATGTCCACCTGCTCTTGGTGAAGCCATCATGTCCGCCTGCCCTTGGTGAAGCCATTATTTCCACCTGCTCTTGGTGAAGCCATCATTTCCGCCTGCCCTTGGTGAAGCCATCATGTCCGCTTGCGCTTGAAAAGCCATCATATCTACCTGCCCTTGGTGAAGCCATGATGTCCGCTTGCCCTTGAAAAGCCATCATGTCCACCTGCTCTTGGTGAAGCCATCATTTCCGTCTGTCCTTGGTGAAGCCATCATGTCCGCTTGGCCTTGAAAAGCCACCATGTCCACTTGTCCTTGGTGAAGCCATCATGTCCGCCTGCCCTTGGTGAAACCATCATGTCCGCCTGCCCTTGAAAAGCCATCACGTCAGCCTGCCTTTGATTGAGGCAACCTGTTCACCTGCGATTGGCGATGACCTTGTTTCTGTCTGTCCTCAGTGGCGGAGACCTTCTGGCCGCCAGCTCTAAGGGTCTCATTCAAAACACTACACATCACTTAATTCAACCAATACCAGACAGGCATACAACTGAAAACTGTGTTATAGCACCATTGAGGCAAAAGTGTTCAATCTTAACAGATATAGAACTGACAGTTATATATAGAACTTGATAAACCGGTTAAATTAGGCTGCATTTTTGGAGACATTCATTATAAATGGGCTACTCTCTTTAAACTACCTGCACAGAATAGAGAGCTGAGGATGGTACCAAGACTTGTCTTGCATTTAGTCAAAATAATTTTTTTTATTGGCAGTTAAGTTATGCATCAGGCAGATATTTGGGAACTGGTGACAGGTGGGTTTGATTCTGCTCTGCCCTTGGTGAAGCCATCGTGTCCGCCTGCCCTTGGTGAAGCCGGCATTTCCGCCTGCCCTTGAAAAGCCATCATGTCCACCTGCCCTTGGTGAAGCCATCATGTCCGCCTGCCCTTGGTGAAGCCATCATGTCCACCTGCCCTTGGTGAAGCCATCATTTCCGCCTGCCCTTGGTGAAGCCATCATGTCCACCTGTCCTTGGTGAAGCCATCATGTCCGCTTGCCCTTGAAAAGCCATTATGTCCGCCTGCGCTTGGTGAAGCCATCATTTCCGCCTGCCCTTGGTGAAGCCATCATGTCCACCTGCCCTTGGTGAAGCCATCATGTCCGCTTGCCCTTAAAATGCCATCATGTCCACTTGCCCTTGGTGAAGCCATCATGTCCGCTTGCCCTTGAAAAGCCATCATGTCCACCTGCTCTTGGTGAAGCCATCATGTCCGCCTGCCCTTGGTGAAGCCTTCATGTCCGCCTGCCCTTGGTGAAACCATCATTTCCGCCTGCCCTTGGTGAAGCCATCCTGTCCGCCTGCCCTTGGTGAAACCATCATGTCCGCTTGCCCTTGAAAAGCCATCATGTCCACCTGCTCTTGGTGAAGCCATCATTTCCGCCTGCCCTTGGTGAAGCCATCATGTCCGCTTGCCCTTGAAAAGCCATCATGTCCACCTGCTCTTGGTGAAGGCATCATGTCCGCCTGCCCTTGGTGAAGCCATCATGTCCGCTTGCCCTTGAAAAGCCATCATGTCCACCTGCTCTTGGTGAAGCCATCATGTCCGCCTGCCCTTGGTGAAGCCATTATTTCCACCTGCTCTTGGTGAAGCCATCATTTCCGCCTGCCCTTGGTGAAGCCATCATGTCCGCTTGCGCTTGAAAAGCCATCATATCTACCTGCCCTTGGTGAAGCCATGATGTCCGCTTGCCCTTGAAAAGCCATCATGTCCACCTGCTCTTGGTGAAGCCATCATTTCCGTCTGTCCTTGGTGAAGCCATCATGTCCGCTTGCCCTTGAAAAGCCACCATGTCCACTTGCCCTTGGTGAAGCCATCATGTCCGCCTGCCCTTGGTGAAACCATCATGTCCGCCTGCCCTTGAAAAGCCATCACGTCAGCCTGCCTTTGATTGAGGCAACCCGTTCACCTGCGATTGGCGATGACCTTGTTTCTGTCTGTCCTCAGTGGCGGAGACCTTCTGGCCGCCAGCTCTAAGGGTCTCATTCAAAACATCTGGTCCCCAGTGGGGAAAACATCGTGTCTACCTGCCCTTTGCGATGACCTTGTGTCTCCTTACCCCTTGCGATGACCTTGTGTCTCCTTGCCTTCGGTGATCACCTCCTGTCCCTCTGTATATAATGTCGGTCAGGACAATGTGTGGGTTTGCCCTTGACAACAGTCGTCTCGAGCATGGTGGCACCCGTTATGTCCTAATAACTCTTTTTCATTCCTTGAAATGGCGGGAAAATAATTTCGGATTGTTGTGTAAAGAAAGTTATTATAGAGAAGGCAATGGTGGTTAACAACAAGTATTCACCGAGAACAGCATGTTTAACATATCGCGAATGATAACGGCGCTTATAATTAATAGTCCATGAGACAGAATTTGCAATCGTCAAACGTTGTAAATTTTATCTCTGTAGGTTTTCTTTCCGTGACGTTTTCTGTGTTAATTAATCTGGCTAAAGGCTGCAGTGATACAAGAAGGTGACAGGTGAAATATCTACGGCGTATAACCTTGGGTAGACTCAAGGTCAGCTGCGCAAATGTAAGCCTCTTAATGTAGGATTTGCTCAATACACGGGTAATCTGCTAAGTGATGGGTTTAGGGGACCCCGAGTAGTCTTGGGTCACGTCCACACGTCGCCGTTGGCTTGGCTGCCGTCCCCTTCGGGTTGCGAGGGAAGGAAGTATTGACGTACTGGCTTTGGTGATGGCAGCTCGTCTTGTTCTGTGAGGTGGGTGGGATTAGGGGGGGGCAGACGTGGGGTGGGTAGGGTTGGTGATTGGGTACAGCTCTTGATGAAAGGCACCACGGTGAGGTACGGGGGGGTTAGGTGGAGGAGGATGTGGGGTTGTAGTTGGTGGGGAGGTAAGTGGATGGGGCTGGGACCTGGTTGCCAGGGACACGCCGCCGAGAGGGGGGAGTGGGGGGGGGGGAGAAGGGTGAGGAAGCAGCGGGTATCACTGCCTGACATGCTAATGGTACTGGCTTGGTCCCCGCACCTGCTCTCCCCCCTCCCCCCACCTTCCCCCTCCCCTTCCCCCTCCCCACTTCCGGACCGTTATTACTCTTCAAGTAGCATGTCGGAGAGAAACTTGACCAGACTGGCCGTCTCCATGGGGTTCACCTTTCCGTGCTTCCTCCCTCCTCATCTCATCTCCCACCTACCTATCCATCCACCCACACACCCTTCCCTCCCTCTCGCCCAGTGGACCCAACCCAAGTCCGCCCCTGGCTGGTATTAACTGCTGCCTTTGTGCCCTTCCCCACTGCCCCCCGCTTCCACTCCCACTCCCCCGCCCTCCCTGCCCTCTCACACCGTACGCCGCTCCGCTCCGCCCCCCCCCTCCCCACCCGCCCTCGCCGCCTTCTCACCCCTTTGTCCCATGTCGAGAGACGCCATTAGCACGCGGGCAACAGGCAACCTGTCACCCTCCCGAGCCTAATTGTATTGCTATATTCGGACCGGTTTCCTGGCAACGCCGGCGACCGACGGTGGCACCCTCGTCCCTGGCGGCTTGCCTGTCGGATGGCAGGCTGGGTGTAATCTTGGGCGCCGCCGCCGCCGCCACTACCGTCATTACGACGTCAGGACCACCATTATCCCACCGTCCTCCAACCCCCCATGCCACCCCCACCACCCCGACCCCCTACGCCACCCCACCATCCCTAACCCTCTACCACCACCCCCACCCCCAAAGCCATCCCGACACCCAACGCCACCCCACCACCCCTAACCCTCTACCGCCACTCCCGATCCTCCACCACCACCTCCGACCCTCCACGCACTCCCACCACCCCCGACCCTCCACGCACTCCCACCACCCCCGACCCTCCACGCACTCCCACCACCTCCGACCCTCCACGCACTTCCACCACCTCCGACCCTCCACGCACTCCCACCACCCCCGACCCTCCACGCACTCCCACCACCTCCGACCCTCCGCACACCACCCTCGACCCTCCACCACCACCCGTGACCCCCCCCCCCCGACCCTCCACCACCACCCGTGACCCCCCCCCCCGACCCTCCACCACCACCCCGACCCTCCACGCCATCTCTCCCACCCTCGACCCTCTACCACCACCCCCGACCCCCCGACCCTCCACCACCACCCCCCGACCCTCCACCGCCATCCCTACCACCCCCGACCCTCCACGCCGCCCCTACCACCCCAGAACTTCCAACACAACCCCCGACCCTCCACGCCGCTCCTACAACCCTCGACCCTCCACCGCCACCCCTACCACCCCCGACCCTCCACGCCGCCCCTATCACCCCAGAACTTCCAACACAACCCCCGACCCTCCACGCCGCTCCTACAACCCCCGACCCTCCACGCCGCCCCTACCACCCCCGACCCTCCACCGCCGCCCCTACCACCCCCGACCCTCCACGCCGCCCCTACCACCCCAGAACCTCCAACACCACACCCGACCCTCCACCGCCACCCCTGACACCCCCGACCCTCCACCGCCACCCCTAACACCCCATGTTATTACTCCCGTGCTGCGCTAATAAGGCGGTCATGTTCTGGTGCCATCTCCGAGACGTGACTTCCTTGCTGCATCTCTTAGTTTCTTCCGCCCATCGCTTCTTGGAATTTATATCAGGCGTGAGACAAAACACGTACCCTTTGCGACCGTAGAACACAGCACATGCTTTAAGGAGGGATACAATCATGCGCAGAGTAGAACCGATTCTGGGACCATCTGACCTTGGTCCTCAACCTTGGCTAATGCCAGGTTACACGTCAGTCTCCTGATGACCCATGTTGGAACGTGGTATAACAATACTCAACCCGCATGTTTTGTCGTGTGGACAACTGAAATCGTATTTACTTACCCGCTACATAACCTGAAATGTGTAACGGAATGTTTTAATGTTCTGCAAATACGTTACAAAGATATCCACAGCATTTTGAACTGTAAGCTGTGCTTAAGGTTGCGCGTACATAATATATTTGGCGCCAAGTCTAAGACTGCATACTATGAGATAAAAAGTTCACATGTGACAAAACTATATCTGCAAAAAATATAATAGTAAATATGACCTAGAAACGCTATTTCGGCTTGACAGCTACTGAAGGCTATGTGTACTATGTTACACATTTGTGTGTAATCCACTTATTTATATCATAGGTAGATCATAAGGGTGATAATAGTTCCACAGGCAGTGATTTCGATGACAATATTGGATTATTCTTGCACCTCAATGTTTGGATATATTCGGACACATTATTTGGGTGGCCTTTTCGTGTCCGGCTGATCAGAGATTGTTAGTATATCTCCTAGGACGCATTCAACGGTTCCCATTGGTCGCCTCTTGGGATGCCCACTCTTGTTCCCCTTGCTTAGTTAGCATTTCAATAATCGGTATAATATATGTAACTACAATGTGCGCTTGATGTGTTAATGGCAACCGTAGCATGTAGACCTGTAAAATGAATACATGTATGAACTCCTGCTATCTTTGCTCAATTATTACGGGGCAAGAAACAGCCACAGATAAGGAAATGGAGATATAACAATCCCCAAAGTTAGGTGGCGACTATAAAGTGTTTGAGCCTGGGCATTAATTATTAAATTCCTGCGCTTCGCGTACACGGGTGGCGCCGTAAAAGCGGAGGAGACGGTTGCAGATTTTGAGGCCCGTTTTGTCCTGCTGCCGCTAGGTTTTTACTCGTCGCTGGGTGGCGCCCTTCTTTAGCATTCATTCGGTAGGGGGCGCTAGGACCGCCGGTTACGGTCCTATCCGCGGCCGAACGTGTCGTCGACGGCTCGAGACGCGATCGTGTCCGGTGCGTTTGCACAATGTGGAATGTGGGAGTGGTCTCCTCTAAGCTGCGGATGTGTCTGTTGGATACGTGTCGGCGCACAGTAGATGAAAAAATGATCACGTGATCGCGCTGAATAAAGATGGCGGTCCTCGGCACATGGTTCCTCTCCTCGGTTACACCCTTTCCGATAACAAGCACCACATGTGACCTCGATTCTCCGGGGGTCGTACTTGCACCAGTAACATAAACCGGTGTGTGCCGCCCACCGACCCCAAAATCAATACAGCTTCGATTTAGAACTGGGGGTAAATTAACGGTTTTGAAGTACGTCAGTTCTAATCGATTGTAACACGAGCTAATTGGGTGCTTTGAACGAAGCACCTTAACATATGAAGGTCTAATCGTGACCGTATCCCCCGGGGTAATCCCCTACTCTATTCGAAGGAGGTTTATCCTGTATATATGACATAGACACGGCTACACATTGCACACAGTGGCCAGGTTTATAATTAAATTCTATACACGTAAATAATAAACATATAAATAATTAATGATACAGTACACACCGAGAAATTAAACTTAACGATGAAGAGAATATGAAGAAATATTTGCAGATTGTATTCAGATTGTTTCGTCGGAACCTTTGAATAATATGTAGACATTTCTTCTATGTTAATGGCAGTTTTAATACATGCATGAAGTGCGCTGTTTTATGCTTCCGCGCTGGTATTTAAAACCGCCATCCATCATGTCTATTCATTATATCAGTTCCTTGTGATGGTGGTCTTTGACACAGTCCCTGACGCCGCTTGCAAAGGAAGGTTCATTCCAGTCTTGCTATTTTTGCTTGGATAAAAAAAAAGCCTTCGCCGCGGAGAAAACAGGTGCGCCGCGGGAGCCAGAGGGTTAAAATATTCGATATAAAACTCGCGCCACGTTCACGTGACTGGGGAGGGAGCGAGGGCCAGAGTGGCCGGAAATTGATGACTTTGTCCAAGGTTGATATATTAGGTCAGCTGGTGTCTGCTGCTGACTTTGGCGGGAATCCCGACTCCGGGTAGTTGTTAGTTGTAGGTCGGTCGTCTGCTCTACCTCGTGTGGCGGGAGATTGAGAGGAGCGGCGCGCGCGGACGCGTCTGTTCGTACGTCCGTGCGTCTGTCTGTCCGAGCGTCCGTGGCCGGCGGTTAACGCCATCAGGGACGTCCATGCCACGTCTACAGCCGGCGGGTGAGACAAGAACCCAAACCCCCCACCCGGCCTCCCTCCCTCCCTCCCTGTCTAACATGGCGGCCGCTGAGAGCTGGCGGTCAGTCCTCGGGCACCCAACCGGACCCCTCGACGTGGGGTGACTTGCAGTGGGAACTAACTGGGGAAGCTGGACTCGCATAAAATATGCAGTATTGACAACATGGACGTAAAGATCGGCTCGCCGCTCTCCCGTTCGCGTTTGCTGGGGGCGGGAAGAGGGTGGGATGGGGTGGGTTGAGGGGGGGGGGGGTTGACGTACGGCGGTCTTGTGACATTATTGAGTTAGCTGTGACCTGGCGACTGGAATGAATCAATGCCCCTTCTGACTGCTGTGCAGCCAAATATTGCACTATATGTCTGGATCAGATGATAGTTCCTCGTCGCACCGTTGCAATATCGTTACTACATAGCTCACTAGGTGGAAGCAGCATTCAGCCGTTACCGCGATTAGGGTGGCGGCTCTTATACCCAAGATGATAATGTAAGAAAGATCATGATGTATTGATAACCCTGCACTCATAATGTTGTACAGATAACACTTTGCTATCCTGGTACTGCAAACCTAAGTGTAATTGATAGGGATAGACTAACAATGCCACAGTATGTTACACTGGTAGGGTTACACTAACAATGCCACAGTATGTTACACTGGTAGGGCTACACTGACAATGCCACAGTATGTTACACTGATAGGGCTACACTACCAGTGCCACAGTACGTTACAATGATAGGGCTACACTGACAATGCCACAGTATGTTACACTGATAAAGCTAAACTAACAGTAACAGTGCCACAGTATGTTACAATGATAGGGCTACACTACCAGTGCCACAGTATGTTACACTGATAGGGCTACACTAACAATGCCACAGTATGTTACACTGATAGGGCTTCACTAACAATGCCACAGTATGTTACAATGATAGGGCTACACTAACAATGCCACAGTAGGTTACAGTGATAGGGCTACACTACCAGTGCCACAGTATGTTACACTAATAGAGCTACAGTAACAGTGCCACAGTATGTTACAATGATAGGGCTACACTGACAATGCCACAGTATGTTACACTGATAGGGCTAAACTAACAGTAACAGTGCCACAGTATGTTACAATGATAGGGCTACACTACTAGTGCCACAGTATGTTACAATGATAGGGCTACACTAACAATGCCACAGTATGTTACACTGATAGTGATACACTAACAATGCCACAGTATGTTACATTGGTAGTGCTACACTAACAATGCCACAGTATGTTACACTGATAGGGCTAAACTAACAGTAACAGTGCCACAGTATGTTACACTGATAGGGCTACACTACCAGTGCCACAGTATGTTACACTGATAAAGCTACACTAACAGTGCCACAGTATGTTACACTGATAGTGCTACACTAACAATGCCACAGTATGTTACACTGATAGTGCTGCACTAACAATGCCACAGTATGTTACACTGATAGGGCTACACTAACAATGCCACAGTATGTTACACTGATAGTGCTACACTAACAATGCCACAGTATGTTACGCTGATAGGGCTAAACTAACAATGCCACAGTATGTTACACTGATAGTGCTACACTAACAATGCCGCAGTATGTTACACTGACAGTGCTATACTAACAATGCCACAGTATGTTACACTGATAGGGCTACACCAGCAATGCCACAGTATGTTACACTGATAGTGCTACACTAACAATGCCATAGTATGTTACACTGATAGTGCTACGCTAACAATGCCACAGTATGTTACAGTGATAGTGCTACACTAACAATGCCACAGTATGTTACATTGGTAGTGCTACACTAACAATGCCACAGTATGTTACACTGATAGGGTTACACTAACAATGCCACAGTATGTTACACTGATAGGGCTACACTAACAATGCTACAGTATGTTACACTGGTACGGCCAGACTAACAATGCTACAGTATGTTACACTGATAGGGCTACACTAACAATGCCACAGTATGTTACGCTGATAGGGCTAAACTAACAATGCCACAGTATGTTACATTGGTAGTGCTACACTAACAATGCCACAGTATGTTACACTGATAGGGTTGCACTAACAATGCCATAGTATGTTACACTGATAGGGCTACACTAACAATGCCAAAGTATGTTACACTGATAGGGCTACACTAACAATGCCACAGTATGTTACACTGGTACGGCTACACTAACAATGCCACAGTATGTTACACTGGTAGTGCTACACTAACAATGCCACAGTATGTTAGTGATAGGGCTACACTAACAATGCCACAGTATGTTACACTGATAGTGATAAACTAACAATGCCACAGTATGTTACACTGATATGGCTAAACTAACAATGCCACAGTATGTTACACTGATAGGGCTACACTAACAATGCCACAGTTATAATGCTACACTGATAGGGCTACACTAACAATGCCACAGTATGTTACACTGATATGGCTACACTAACAATGCCACAGTATGTTACACTGGTAGTGCTACACTAACAATGCCACAGTATGTTACAGTGATAGGGCTACACTAACAATGCCACAGTATGTTACACTGATAGTGATACACTAACAATGCCACAGTATGTTACACTGATATGGCTACACTAACAATGCCACAGTATGTTACACTGATAGTGATACACTAACAATGCCACAGTATGTTACACTGATATGGCTACACTAACAATGCCACAGTATGTTACACTGGTACGGCTACACTAACAATGCCACAGTATGTTACACTGATAGGGCTACACTAACAATGCCACAGTTATAATGCTACACTGATAGGGCTACACTAACAATGCCACAGTATGTTACACTGATATGGCTACACTGACAATGCCACAGTATGTTACACTGGTACGGCTACACTAACAGTGCCACAGTATGTTACACTGATAGGGCTACACTAACAATGCCACAGTTATAATGCTACACTGATAGGGCTACACTAACAATGCCACAGTATGTTACACTTATAGTGCTACACTAACAATGCCGCAGTATGTTACACTGACAGTGCTATACTAACAATGCCACAGTTATAATGCTACACTGATAGGGCTACACTAACAATGCCACAGTTATAATGCTACAGTGATAGGGCTATACTAACAATGCCACAGTTATAATGCTACACTGATAGGGCTACACTAACAATGCCACAGTTATAATGCTACACTGATAGGGCAACACTAACAATGCCACAGTTATAATGCTACACTGATAGGGCTACACTAACAATGCCACAGTTATAATGCTACACTGATAGGGCTACACTAACAATGCCACAGTTATAATGCTACACTGGTAGGGCTACACTAACAATGCTACAGTTATAATGCTACACTGGTAGGGCTACACTAACAATGCCACAGTTATAATGCTACACTGGTAGGGCTACACTAACAATGCCACAGTATGTTACACTGGTACGGCTACACTAACAATGCCACAGTATGTTACACTGATAGGGCTACACTAACAATGCCACAGTTATAATGCTACACTGATAGGGCTACACTAACAATGCCACAGTATGTTACACTGATAGGGCTACACACACAATGCCACAGTTATAATGCTACACTGATAGGGCTACACTAACAATGCCACAGTATGTTACACTGATAGGGCTACACTAACAATGCCACAGTTATAATGCTACACTGGTAGGGCTACACTAACAATGCCACATTTATAATGCTACACTGATAGGGCTACACTAACAATGCCACAGTTATAATGCTACACTGATAGGGCTACACTAACAATGCCACAGTATGTTACACTGATAGGGCTACACTAACAATGCCACAGTTATAATGCTACACTGGTAGGGCTACACTAACAATGCCACAGTTATAATGCTACACTGATAGGGCTACACTAACAATGCCACAGTTATAGTGCTACACTGGTAGGGCTACACTAACAATGCCAGAGTATGTTACACTGGTACGGCTACACTAACAATGCCAAAGTTATAATGCTACACTGATAGGGCTACACTAACAATGCCACAGTTATAATGCTACACTGATAGGGCTACACTAACAATGCCACAGTTATAATGCTACACTGATAGGGCTACACTAACAATGCCACAGTTATAATGCTACACTGATAGGGCTACACTAACAATGCCAGAGTATGTTACACTGGTACGGCTACACTAACAATGCCACAGTTATAATGCTACACTGGTAGGGCTACACTAACAATGCCACAGTTATAATGCTACACTGGTAGGGCTACACTAACAATGCCACAGTTATAATGCTACACTGATAGGGCTACACTAGCAATGCCACAGTTATAATGCTACACTGGTAGGGCTACACTAACAATGCCACAGTTATAATGCTACACTGGTAGGGCTACACTAACAATGCCACAGTTATAATGCTACACTGATAGGGCTACACTAACAATGCCACAGTATGTTACACTGATAGGGCTACACTAACAATGCCACAGTTATAATGCTACACTGGTAGGGCTACACTAACAATGCCACAGTTATAATGCTACACTGGTACGGCTACACTAACAATGCCACAGTATGTTACACTGGTAGGGCTACACTAACAATGCCACAGTTATAATGCTACACTGATAGGGCTACACTAACAATGCCACAGTTATAATGCTACACTGATAGGGCTACACTAACAATGCCACAGTTATAATGCTACACTGATAGGGCTACACTAACAATGCCACAGTTATAATGCTACACTGATAGGGCTACACTAACAATGCCACAGTATGTTACACTGATAGGGCTACACTAACAATGCCACAGTTATAATGCTACACTGATAGGGCTACACTAACAATGCCACAGTTATAGTGCTACACTGATAGGGCTACACTAACAATGCCACAGTTATAATGCTACACTGATAGGGCTACACTAACAATGCCACAGTTATAGTGCTACACTGATAGGGCTACACTAACAATGCCACAGTTATAGTGCTACACTGGTAGTGCTACACGGACAGAGCAACACGGGTATTACTCTATTGATAGTGCCATGATAATAATTCTATACAGTAGTGCAAATAATGCTACTCTGATAATTGAATCTTCTTAATGCCACATTGATAATTGCACATTTCTCAGTGGTACCTGCACTGTATCTTATTACTGCTAATAAATGATTCCCATAAAACTGCATTGATAATGCCACAGGGCTTTTATTGTACTGACTCTGCACTATGATAGGCCAATGTTATACTACTAATATTACACAGAAATTGTGAAGCTGTAATGACCCTTCTCATATGTATTTGCCTATTTTGTTATATTTTTCTTTCATATGCGTACATTGTAGGTCCCCTCTGTCATATCACAGATGAGATGAAATTCCATGCTCCTGTATTGTACAATCACCCTCGCAGGAACCGCCAACCGATCAGTCTTGTCTTTTTTTCATTGCCTGTCACTCAACAATGTTGAAACAGGATTAGGAGCCTTTCTGTCCGTGGAACAAAGTGCGACAAGTGGACGATCGATGAGAAGATGGCTGCAGCTGGGGTAGAGATAACGACTCCAGCGTTGGAGGTTCACTGACACAATATTGAACTCTATTTTTAGGCATCGAATATACATTTAGTTGTAGTCGTCTGAGGAAGGGCAATAACTTTCCTTTGTATTATCACTCAAGATTTGCTTGACGAGCCAAGGGTCTGATCCATATTACAAACAGTTTGCTGGTTTAAACCCCACATGTGCCTGTTATTGTCTTCATTTTTGTCGTTTCTTTGACCCCGTGGTTTATTTAGCCCATGTGTGCCCAAAAGTGGCATGAAACACCCCCAGTCCATCTAGCCAACCATTAGCCCCCCCCCCCCTCCGCCTGTCGCCCCCCCCCCACCTCTCAATTACATAGAAAGTGGAAGGAAAAGTGCGGCGTTATCAGCTGTTCCGTGGGATGACGCCATTGACATTAATTTATCACTGAATGTTAGGGCTGCGGTTTCCGAGGCCGCCCGCCCGCCCTCCTCCGCCTGGGTGCACATCCGATGCGCCACCACGTGTACTTATTACACGGACAACCTAACTCAACACACCCGCAAAACTCTAAGTGTAGTGCCCTGTACGTGTAGTACTGTAGCTTTAAATAGCAGACACAGTTGGCTGCCCCGGAAGCACGTGAAGCCCGTTGAAGCCAGGCCCAGAGCTCGCCAGCCAGCGTGCATCATCATCATCAGCTTTCAATAATACGCATGGCAGTCTGCCGCTTGAGAGGCCGGGATTTTTGAGAGCGCCCCTCGTTCACGCCATGTTGTGCTGGCTACGTAACCGACCCTTCTCAGCGGTAGCCCCTCCCCCTCCCCCCTCCCCCCTCATACCTACACGCCACACGTCCCTCCCCTCCGGTCTCTTATCGCCCGTTTCTCCGTGGCTGTGCGCCGTTCTGCTTGCTCTGTGCGGTCTTGGCTCGGCTCTGTTCTAAGCTCTGTTCTGTCTGTCTGCCCCGCCATTGCGTCTTGTACACCACAGCACGAAGGCTGGCTCCCCCCGGTCGACTGGCTGCAACCCGGTTATTCCATCGGGGACTGATCTCCCCTTCTGCAATAACCCAGTCCCCCTGTCCTGTTTGCCGCCATCGCCGCTCGCTACTCCCTCTCCCCGCCGCCCCCACCATATAGCCTGACCCGAGGAACTAGAAAAACAAAAATGGCGGTGGTCGATAAGTTCGACGCCCGGGTATTTCTTTCACGAACGGAAGGAAAGCGAGGAAGGGATTTCGGGTTTATTGAGCGGGCAGAAGAATAATTTTCATATTCCGTGTACCAGGCAGACTAGCACGGATAAATAAATGCTCCCGGTATTTGATTTATAGTAGGGCTGGTGTTGTAAAAATCCGGGTAGTGAGGCCCTATCTAGCATTTTACATGCGAATGCAATTTACGGTCGTCCGCAACTTGACTGCCATAATGTTGTCCGATATGTTCAGCCATTATGGCATGTGAACGGTGACCAAGAGCCCGGGGCTGTCACTGCTGATTTACCATGCACCCGACCCCGTCACCGTGCAATATGTCCCATCCCCTTGTCCTAATTCTTTACAGTGGTGACACAAATCAATGTTGTAGATGGTAAGCAGGGTTGCCACAATGGGGGACAGTGCTGGTAAACAAACTCTCGTTACTCTATGGCCACTTGGAAACAACTACACTTAAATGCGACAAGGACGTGTCTGACTTATAGCTGGGCTGCAACAATAACCTGTCAGTTTATACTCGTGACATAGACAGCTGGTAACCGTATATTGTCAACAAGTCTCACCAGGCGAATTGCTGTATTGGTCAAACTAATAATTTAAGCAGTAATGTGAAATTATTCTCCGAAAATCGGGAAGGATGGATGGATAATTGTATTGCAAATGAGTCCCAGGCCCAGGCCATAGTACATTTACAATATAGCGTCGGTCTTTTGTTTATCCGGATGCATTTTTTAAATGATTGATGCCCGTAATCAATCGTATAGTGAGTAATTTGTATTCACTGTTGCTTAGGGACACCAAGGAATACAGCATAAATTGTGTAAAGATGCATTCAAAACTTTTCCACATTCATGTCTTTGCGCGTCATAACAGTGTTGATGTGAAGACCTGACTGGCTGCATCATCCAGACAGACGCCCAGTCTAGTGTCTGGTCATCTGAGAGTCATCATCACAGCACATGGCAGTCATTGATTGATGTTTAATTCAGGGGAGTGCTGACGTGAGCATGACGAACGAGGCTCGTCGTCTTTGGCATCCGGGCAATATTGCTGGCTCTCGGCGTAGGGGGCGCACCTGGCCGACCCCATGAGTCATGATTCATCTGGTGGGGGTGGGGGTCAGCTCGCCACCAGATGGTATTAGCAACAGCCGCAATATAGCTGCTTGGCTGGCTGCCTGGCTCGATGGCTGGCTGGCTGGCTGGCTGGCTGGCTGGATGGATGGCTGGCTCGATGGCTGGCTGGCTCGATGGCTAGCTGGCTCGATGGCTGGCTCGATGGCTAGCTGGCTCGATGGCTGGCTGGCTCGATGGCTAGCTGGCTCGATGGCTGGCTGGCTCGATGGCTGGCTGTCTCGATGGCTGGCTGGCTCGATGGCTAGCTGGTTCGATGGCTGTCTGGCTCGATGGCTAGCTGGCTCGATGGCTGGCTCGATGGCTGGCTGGCTCGATGGCTGGCTGGCTCAATGGCTAGCTGGCTCGATGGCTGGCTGGCTAGATGGATGGATGGATGGCTGGCTGGCTCGATGGCTGGCTCGATGGCTAGCTGGCTCGATGGCTGGCTGGCTGGCTGGCCTCCACGTTTGGTAGGAGTGTGGGAGGGTCACCGTGAAGGTGGAAAGGAGTTTGCGTGGCGTGGCTCGGTCGTCGGCTGATAATATCAGGAAGATCGCGTATTATAATAATTATTGATGCTCTCAAAATCATGGTGAGGCGGGTGGTTGCAATTGTTACCGGGGGAGCTCCTTATGAGCGATAGAGGCAATGGATTTATGTACCAGTGTCATTGTAACTGAACTCTTCGTCCTCACACTGCTTCAGCCGTTCATACATCGTTCGTCAACCTAATTATATTTAACTTCACAAATTCGACTGCAGCGTCATCTCTATTAAGTTAACTAATTAACTAAGTTGAGATCTATCTATAATGAGAACATCAATATACGGTGTGGCAAGGTACTACTACTATATGTCATGTTATGGTGCCCCGCGTATTATGTTAGGCTATTTGTGGATGTGACTGGGCAGTGGTTTCCCTTGACCCTGTGCCCTATAAATTGTGTTTCAGTCGATTGACCGAATATGTGCTTTTTTTAACTAATAAACTAAGCAAGATAATATATTAAAAATACTTTTTCTATGTAAGTAAATATATTTAGTTCATGAGAACATTGATTGATTGACACTCAATTGAGATAGTGAGATAATAACAGTCCACAACAGGATACGATCATACAAAATTTATGTGACATACATAATTATGTCTCTAATTATCCGCGTGGCATCAAATCAAAGTAATTGTGAAGATACCAAGACGTTATAACTACGCAGTTCTTTTTCTTCGACAGTCTCTACTTATTCCTCTCTGAGGTGGTAGTAGGCTGAATCGTCCTAGTAGGAACCAAAATCGATTTCCTGAATTTCTGTTAGCTGTTAGTTCTGTTAGCTGTTGCGCCAGGTCTTTTTCATGTAAATACCAGTTTGTTACCATAGAAGTATGAGTGGCCGGCAGTGGACTTAGCCCAGCATTATATGCGTCAGAATTAACCCTGAAATATTTATTCTATTTTCCGATATACATTGGCGTGGAGCGATCGATCTGTGCTCAGCGCCCTAGCTACCGCCACCTCGACCCACATCTACACCCCACTCCCTCCCTCCCCCCCCCCCCCGTCACGCCCCTCCCCCCGCTTGCTACCTCACCGCCGCCCCCCCCCCGTCACGCCCCTCCCCCCGCTTGCTATCTCACCGCCGCCCACATTGTCGTTGCTGTAGCTGCCAACGTCCCGGTGACTCAGTACATCAATACTGTGCAAGGTCAAGGTCACGGGTGAGCGCTGTGTTATATTGCGGCACGTCCGACTTCGTGGGGGGGGGGGGGGGGGGGGGGGGCTTGAGAAAACCATCCACTCGTGGTCGTCTAAATTCATGGGTGTCCTTTATCCAGTGCCAACCTCTCTCCATATGCTTTGTGACGACAATCGTGGGCTTTACGCGTGGAACCGGCGCCTCAAGGTCAACGTGTCCTTGGCGGCAGACGACGCCCGCGTCCGTCCTCCGGGTTGCGCGGGTGGGTTTCAGTCGAGAAAATACTATATACATTACAAGTAGTAATATTAGCATTCAGCTGGGAGATCTATCAGTTGAATGGTGGAGTATTTACCCCTATGTAGAGTCAGAGACCATCCCTTGGTACACATAATGTATGTGTTCCTTACAAATATACATCAATATACAACGTCATCTCTGATATGTCGTCCTCAGATCGTATGTTTCACTCGGTTTAGACGTTAAAATGGAATGTACTCGACCTGGAATCTGTGGACACTGATACCTTGTAAACGTAAGTGTCGCCATGCAGCTTTTGCTACAAAATCTTGTAATATTATACATATAGCTTTATCTTTGATGGAGTGGACGGCTGACAAAGTGCTAACTACAAAACTATGTCTCCCGTTAATGCATAAATTTCGATGCCGCGACCATAATTTACGGGAGTTTGATCCGTCGGATATCAAATGCGAAATGGATTGATAGGGCCCGGAAATGAGGAAGGCGTCATCTTGGCCGAAGTAATGTCCCACGAAAAAATAAAATCTAGACTCTTTTTTTAATTGCGGCTTTGGCTCGTTCGCTCGCAGTCTCTCTCTCTCTCTCCCCTTCTGCTAGATAGAACCCCCGATTTTTTTTACCCTTTATCTGGAGCTAGCGGGGGTGATTCGTGCTCCAATCTGTCACCCCGAGAGGGTGAAAACGTGGACGCCCGGCCAGCCAATCTCGGTCCCATGGTGATATGACGGACGGGCCACCCGGCGCCGATGTTTACGGCGGTGGCGCGCTGTATCAAAATAGCCATAGGCTTTATCACCAAGAGGCGGCGTGCCTTGTGCCATGGGGTGATGTGGTGGGGTGGGGTGTAGTCTGGTGTGGTGTGGTGAGAGGGGTACAAGGGGAGGGAGCGGGGATGAGAAGGGGGGGGGGGGGGGGTTGCAGGGGATATTGTGACGGGGGCCCGATGGAATGGCCGCCATTATTATCACTGTTGTTGGCTGTTACGAGGCGAGCCCATTGTCACATTGGCTACTACTGTCTGTGACCGTCCTCGGTAATAATACAATCACGTGATATTCACAAGCCCCTTTCCCCCTCGCCCACCGCCCCGCCCCTCTCCTCCTCGCCCCCCATCCTTTCCTCCTCGAACCCCTCCTCTTTCTCCTCGCCCCATCCGCCCCTTCATCGCCCCCCCCCCCCCATTTCCTCCTCGCCCCACACCTTTCCTCTGGCCCCCCCCTCCGTCCTCCTCCTCCCACCCCTTTTCTCGCTCACTCCTTTCCTCTTGCCCCCCCCCTACTTCCTCCACCCCCCATCCCGTTCCTCCTCGCCCCCTCTCGGTTCCTCTCCCCCCCCCCCTTCCTCCTCCCCTCCCCCTCCACCCCATCTCTCCCCTTCCTGATTTCCACTGGGTCTGTCTGTCTGCTCGTTGTTTTCCCCTGTGCCCCCCCCCCCCCCGCCCCCCCGTCCCCGCAGCCCATTACCAGGAACCAGCTCAATGCAATGTACCCGGTGGCACTATTCGCGCAATGATATACTTCTCCCGCATCCCACCCGGCTCCCCTCGCCCCCTCAAGCCACCCTATTGGTCTAGGGGTTAGCGCCTTCAGCTGGTCGAGTGAGCCCTGCCATATCTTCCGTCGTTATGGCAGTTCGGGGGTTCGCGCCCCGCTGTGCGAGCGAGTCTTTATAAAATGCAGGATACAGGTGCCTTGTCCTATAGTGGATACGGCTCCTCCTTGATCTTCCAACAAACAGGCCGTAAAATCCTGCTCGAACCAAGCCATCAACGGGTGCCCGCTCTCTCAGTATCCTCCCTCCCACCTCCTGTCCACCTCCCTGCTTCCCTGCCTTATCCACCCTCCCACCTCTTGTCCACCTCTCGCTCCCCCCACCTTATCCTCTCCCCCACCTCCTGTCCTCCCTGCTCCCCCACATTATCCTCTCTTCCACCTCCTGTCCACCTCCCTGCTCCCCCACTTTATCCCCCATCCCACCTCCTGTCCACCTCCCTGCTCCCCCACCTTTTCCCCCTCCCACCTCCTGTCCACCTCCCTGCTCCCCTACCTTATCCTTCATCCCACCTCCTGTTCACCGCCCTGCTCCCCCACCTCCTGTCCACCTCCCTGCTTCCCTGCCTTATCCACCCTCCTACCTCTTGTCCACCTCCCTGCTCCCCCGCCTTATCCCCCCTCTCACCTCCTTTCCGCCTCTCGCTCTCCCACCTTATCCCCCCTCCCACCTCCTGTCCACCTCCCTGCTCCCCCACCTGATCCCCCCTCCCACCTCCTGTCCACCTCCCTGCTCTCCCACCTTATCCCCCCTCCCACCTCCTCTCCACCTCCCTGCTCCCCCACCTCCTGTCCACCTCCCTGCTCCCCTACCTTAACCTTCCTCCCACCTCCTGTCCACCTCCCTGCTGTCCCATCTTATCCTCCCTCCCACCTTCTGTCCACCTCCCTGCTCCCCTACCTTAACCTTCCTCCCACCTCCTCTCCACCTCCCTCCTCCCCCACCTCCT
>OZ025257.1:18602593-18629673 GCA_964019135.1 Arenicola marina
AAACCTAACATATTACATAATTATATGTAAATATATACATATTTATTAGTTAGGAATATTACTTAGCAGCTTCGAAGTTGGCTTTAGTTCTGACTTGAATCACGACTCTAATCCTGGAGTCATGCTTGGAGTCAAACAGTCAGGTAACGGCCTGTAGTTTTGGTAAGGGGGGGGGGGGCAAGGGGTATTTGCATTCCTTGGGATTAGGCTTCTCATTTCACAATGAACTGTTAATGAGGAAAATAATTCTTCGTGGACTGGGAATGGGGCATTAGCCGACCGCCGTGATCAAGGAGTTTTTATTAATCGTGAACTGGGAATGTTAATATTAAATAACCGTGAATCGGGGGAAATCATCAATTCAATACCACCCCCCCCCCCCCCGCTTCCCTACTTTGGGAAATGGTAGTTGAAAAATAGGAAATTGAAGAAAGCTTGGAGACATAGTTGCTCCATGATAACCAGATATTGATATCAGCCTGGGATTCCGTATGTTATTCCCGTTGTTTCCGCCTGACACGCCATAAAGGGCTCCTAAACGCTGAATCACTGTAATTATTCCCCGAAGCAAATCATTACTCGCGTTATTCTGGCGAAAGAAACCCGAAGGAGTTTTGCTTCAGTTTTGCTCAAGACATCGCTCTACATAATAAATAAGGAAGGTTTGGAGAGAGAAAAAAACGCAGACTCCCTCAGCTAATGAAATTACCGGATGTAGAGAAAAAAAGGTGAGATGAATGACAGCGGAGGACCCCCAAGCATGGTCTGGTCTCGAGGAGACGTTAAGAAATGGCCGGCCTGTCGGCAACAAGCCAAGCAGACAGGTCTAATTTAAATTAACTTTGCATAATCTGTGACGACTGCAGCTGGGGTGGCAATCAAGTGTTATCGCTGACCTGATCCGACCCCATGTTTATTCCATGACCGTGTTTTAGGGATTCTGCATGGGTCTTCGTAGGGCGGTTGTTCGACAATTTGGAAGGAAAGATATTTCGCAGGATAGTTGTTCGCCAATATAAAAGAAAAGGTATCTGGGCTTTTGCCAATTTTAAAGATTAGGCATCTGGGCTTTTGCCATTTTGAAAGCTTAGGCATTTGGTCTTTTGCCAATTTGAAAGATTAGGCATTTGAGCTTTTGCCAATTTTAAAGATTAGGCATCTGGGCTTTTGCCATTTTGAAAGATTAGGCATCTGGGCTTTTGCCAATTTTAAAGATTAGGCATCTGGGCTTTTGCCATTTTGAAAGCTTAGGCATTTGGGCTTTTGCCAATTTGAAAGATTAGGCATTTGGGCCTTTGCCAATTTGGAAGATTAGGCATCTGGGCTTTTGCCAATTTGAAAGATTAGGCATCTGGCCTTTTGCCAATTTGAAAGATTAGGCATTTGTTTTTTTGCAAATTTGAATGATTAGGCATTTGGGCTTTTGCCAATCTGAAAGATTAGGCATTTGGGCTTTTGAAAGAAAAGGCATGTCGCTAGGCTTGTTTTTGCTCGACATATAGCACTAGCAATGACTCAGTATGATGAGTTAGCTGTGTTATTGAGGCTTGGATGCTGTTACAGCTAAGATGGAATACTATCAATATATGTGGCTTGTGAATCATTTACCATATCTCAACATGCTTGTCACCTGTTGATAATTAATATTGTAAGTCGTTATAACAGGACATTTTAGGTCCAAGTGCAAGTGTTGTTACTAGTCATATCCGGTCTGATTAAAGTGACGTCACAACCTCGTGATCATCAATGCTCATCTATGCGATACTGGTCTCTCGTACCGCTCATTATGGGGCGAGAATATCGCGTGAGAAACCACGTGGTCTGGCGATGACTTATCACGTGGTAGGTTACGGCTGGTCACGTGTCTTGTGTGGAGTTGCGTTAAGGTAAGTACACGGTAACTGTAGCGAGAAGCCGACGGCTATGGGCACATAGAACTTCTGGGTATATTTATCCGGGTAATTGCAACTGGCTTTTCGCTAACCGGAAGTGGGGTGTGTCCTTGCCGCTTGGTGGCCCCGATGGGAGAGGCGTGGGTGGACGGGAGGGGTGTGTGGCTGCCCTCTCATTACCGGAGACTCATAGGGACAAGGTAATACTGCTAAGAAGCCCTGGTCTACAGTAGCTTTAGGTAGGGGAGGGGGGGGGCAGGCTGGGTTAGGGGATGGGATGGGATGGGGAAGGATGGGGGAGGGATGGGATGGGATGGGATGGGATGGGATGGGATGGGATGGGATGGGATGGGATGGGATGGGATGGGATGGGATGGGATGGGATGGGATGGGATGGGATGGGATGGGATGGGATGGGATGGGATGGGATGGGATGGGATGGGATGGGATGGGATGGGATGGGATGGGATGGGATGGGATGGGATGGGATGGGATGGGAGGGGAGGGGAGGGGAGGGGAGGGGAAGGGAAGGGAAGGGAGGGGAGGGGAAGGGAAGGGAAGGGAGGGGAGGGGAGGGGAGGGGTAGGGAGGGGAAGGGAGGGGAGGGGAGGGGAGGGGAAGGGAGGGGAGGGGAGGGCATGCCACGCGAGAACACTAGTTAATGAGCACTTGCTGGATTGAAAGTCTCCCGCCCCCGCCCCCACCCTCACGGGCACATGAAGGTAGGAGTGGAGAGACGCGAGGGGTGGTGAAGGGGGGGGGGGGGGGCTGGGGGTCCCGTTGGGGGCGAAAGGGTCAGACAGACTTAGGCTTCATTAGGTGGAATAAAAGGCAGGTTTTACAGCGACGGTCGGGAACAAGAGGACATCCCGGCACGAACCCTCTCCTCCGCCAGCTCCCCCACCCCTCCCTCTAACCCTCTCCTCCGCTAGCTCCCCCACCCCTCCCTCTATCCCTCTCTCCCGTGCCCGCCTTCCCCCCTCCTGCCCTGCACTCCCAGACCAGGCTCATTTACCCTCCCCCCTCCCCGTCCTGCCCCCACCCACACCAATATCCTGACTAATTTAATGGTCTGCCATCTAATGACGACAGTTGCAAAACTTTCCGGCCGCCGGTCTGTCAGCCCGAGGTAAATGTCCTGGATGGATGGCGAGTCGCTCAGTTGCGTGCCAAACCTTTGCTGCGTCAGCAAAAATGAAGCTGCTGGGAGGGTTTGGCGGTGAGGGGTCGATGGGGGGTGGGTGGGTGGTGGGTGGTGGTGGTGGTCGTATATGGTGGGTGGGATGACAGAAGGAACAGAGGGTGGGGGTTGGTGGGGCAAGGGGTTAAGGAATGGGTGTTTTGATAGTGGGTGGACGGGGGATTGGAGGGGCGGCTGAGGGTTGGTGGGGGTGGGGTCTGGCGACGTCTAGACCGGTCGCGGGGTGTAGTTTGGAGCTTTACGGTACAGGAAAGGATCTCAGGAGAAAAGCGGTCTCGTCGGCGGGGTGTGGAGTGGGGGTGGTGGGTGCGTGTTGGCGCGGGGGGCAGGGTGCGGGGATAGCATGGGGGAGGTGGGGGTGATGGTGGTATGAGTGTTGCGGGATGGTGAGGGGTGCGCTAAGGGACTAGTTTCACGATGGGTGGCGGTATAAAGATGTTACACAAGCAGAACCGCCGCCAATGCCCGGGTGAATCCTTGATGAGGCAGGCCGGGGTCCCCCGGGGGCACTCCGGCAGCCTCCGCAGTCTGTCGTTGTCATGGTAGAGGCGCCCTACCCCCGTCCCCTGGGTCCCGCCGGTACCGCAGTCCTCTGGGCCACGTGGCGGCCTCCCTAGCCGAGAACCCTACTCGTCATGTACGGCTAGCTGGAGCAGTATGTTTGGGGATTCTGCGTCTCCTCATAGTAGTGTGTTATCGTCGTCATCATCATCATCATCATCATCATCATCATCATCATCAACAACATCATCATCATCATCATCTTCATCATCATCGTTACCGTCACTAACATCATAATCATCATCATCAGTATAATTGTCATCATTATCATCATCAGCATCATAAGCATTATCGTCATCATCATTATCATCATCATCATCATCATCGTCATCATCATCTACACATACGCTATATTAATTATAATTAGCCTACTGTAACCATTATACTATTATACTGTGCACTTTGTATGTCAGACTATACTTCGAATTTATGCACTTTAACCTGAACTAATAAATTTTTTTTAAAACCCTTCGCTAAATTAAACTCTTAAGGTAAGCCACCCATAATAGCAAGGTAAAAGAACTCTGTTTTTGTGATTATTTTATGAAAGTATACCCAATTACACATCTTCTGGTGAATTTTTAGGATACTTTACCGTCCCGTTAAAAAAATATTCTCCATTTTCCAAGTATACCCCCATTTCACAAAATGACCAAAACTTGACACCGACCCCGAATATGTAATTTTGCTACCATTCAGCTCAATATTAAGTCATTATCATCAGTAATAGCTCTTTGGAAAGCTTAAACCTAGTGCAATACAGGAATGATATTCGACAATGTAAATAGTAGCCACAAAAAAAACAGAATGGCAATAATAAAGTGCATTTATGCAAAAAAAGGACCGTTTTTGCCAAAATTTGAAATCACCACCTTCACAAAATTGGCTATAACTTCATCAAAAATGAAAATCTTGACACCAAACCACGTTTAAAAACTTCTAAAAACATAGTTCTTGTAATAAAAATAAAGAAAAATATAGGTAGCCGTGCAAATTTCTCGAGAAACACGTCCTGAAACTTGAAAATGTTATTTCAGAAATATTTTTTGGAGCAGCTTATTTCACACCAATTATCAGTACTTTACGCCTTGTGCTCACATTTTAATAAATCTGGTTATATATAATGGTCTCCGATATAATTATGATCTACACGAATGTTTTCTGAACTATTTACACGTTTTCTCCATGTTTTTTTCTTGAATATTCGGAATTTATCACGAAGAGCCATTCTCGGGAAAATACCCAGTAAATGACGTCACGAATTGGGGATTCCCTGTGAATGACGTAACGAGTTAGGGATTCCCCTTTCACTGACACCCGCCGATGTTTGTCGATGTTTACCGAGGTCTTCTCTAAATCGCCGATGCTTATTATACGATGTTCTATTTATTTTACCTATGTCACCACTTCTTTTGCTGTGTCTTATTCGTGCTTTGTTTCATTAAGACTGCTTGAAATATCAGGGCTACAGCCCGCCGATGTTTGCCGATGCTTACCGAGGTCTGCTCAAAATCGCCGAGGCTCATTATGGGTGGCTTACCTTAAACAATATTTTGTTGACATTTTCTGGATAAATTGTCTTACATTAAAGACGTAACAGCAAAAACGATACCTTTTCAATCCCAGGAATCTAGTTCATGGTCATGAAGGATAAGCAGATGCATTGGCTTATTGCAACAACTGAACAACGTCACCAGAGTCCCTAGAGTTACATGACATCCCGCCCCAACTTGGTATAGGACTGGTGCTAAAGGCATGATCAATATTACGAATATTTTTGTCATTGGCATGTAAAGAAAAAGATAATAGCACGATAGGCGGCAGGTGAGTAAATTAATGGATCTGCAATCATATACTCCCACCAGAGTGGCCACCGCGGCCTCCACCCCCACCCCTAACCAATCAGCCCCTACCACGCCACCCGTACTTCCTACCACCCCTATACCCACCGTACCACCCACTACCCCTACACCCCGCTAACCTACACTAACCCCACCACACCCGCTACATCACACCACCCCTACACCCCGCTAACCATACCACCCACCACCCCTACACCCCGCTAACCTACACTAACACCACCACACCTCCTACATCACACCACCCCTACACCCCGCTAACCATACCACCCACCACCCCTACACCCCGCTAACCTACACTAACCCCACCACACCTCCTACATCACACCACCCCTACACCCCGCTAACCATACCACCCACCACCCCTACACCCCGCTAACCTACACTGACCCCACCACACCTCCTACATCACACCACCCCTACACCCCGCTGACCATACCACCCACCACCCCTACACCCCGCTAACCTACACTAACCCCACCACACCTCCTACATCACACCACCCCTACCCCCCGCTGACCATACCACCCACAACCCCTACACCCCGCTAACCTACACTAACCCCACCACACCTCCTACATCACACCACCCCTACACCCCGCTAACCATACCACCCACCACCCCTACACCTCGCTAACCTACACTAACCCCACCACACCTCCTACATCACACCACCCCTACACCCCGCTAACCATACCACCCACCACCCCTACACCCCGCTAACCTACACTAACCCCACCACACCTCCTACATCACACCACCCCTACACCCCGCTAACCTACACTAACCCCACCACACCTCCTACATCACACCACCCCTACACCCCGCTAACCATACCACCCACCACCCCTACACCCCGCTAACCTACACTAACCCCACCACACCTCCTACATCACACCACCCCTACACCCCGCTAACCTACACTAACCCCACCACACCTCCTACATCACACCACCCCTACACCCCGCTAACCATACCACCCACCACCCCTACACCCCGCTAACCTACACTAACCCCACCACACCTCCTACATCACACCACCCCTACCCCCCGCTGACCATACCACCCACAACCCCTACACCCCGCTAACCTACACTAACCCCACCACACCTCCTACATCACACCACCCCTACACCCCGCTAACCATACCACCCACCACCCCTACACCTCGCTAACCTACACTAACCCCACCACACCTCCTACATCACACCACCCCTACACCCCGCTAACCTACACTAACCCCACCACACCTCCTACATCACACCACCCCTACACCCCGCTAACCATACCACCCACCACCCCTACACCCCGCTAACCTACACTAACCCCACCACACCTCCTACATCACACCACCCCTACACCCCGCTAACCATACCACCCACCACCCCTACACCCCGCTAACCTACACTAACCCCACCACACCTCCTACATCACACCACCCCTACACCCCGCTAACCTACACTAACCCCACCACACCTTCTACATCACACCACCCCTACACCCCGCTAACCATACCACCCACCACCCCTACACCCCGCTAACCTACACTAACCCCACCACGCCTCCTACATCACACCACCCCTACACCCCGCTAACCATACCACCCACCACCCCTACACCCCGCTAACCTACACTAACCCCACCACACCTCCTACATCACACCACCCCTACCCCCCGCTGACCATACCACCCACAACCCCTACACCCCGCTAACCTACACTAACCCCACCACACCTCCTACATCACACCACCCCTACACCCCGCTAACCATACCACCCACCACCCCTACACCTCGCTAACCTACACTATCCCCACCACACCTCCTACATCACACCACCCCTACACCCCGCTAACCATACCACCCACCACCCCTACACCCCGCTAACCTACACTAACCCCACCACACCTCCTACATCACACCACCCCTACACCCCGCTAACCTACACTAACCCCACCACACCTCCTACATCACACCACCCCTACACCCCGCTAACCAAACCACCCACTACCCCTACACCCCGCTAACCTACACTAACCCCACCACACCTCCTACATCACACCACCCCTACACCCCGCTAACCATACCACCCACCACCCCTACACCCCGCTAACCTACACTAACCCCACCACACCTCCTACATCAAACCACCCCTACACCCCGCTAACCAAACCACCCACAACCCCTACACCCCGCTAACCTACACTAACCCCACCACACCTCCTACATCACACCACCCCTACACCCCGCTAACCATACCACCCACCACCCCTACACCCCGCTAACCTACACTAACCCCACCACACCTCCTACATCACACCACCCCTACACCCCGCTAACCTACACTAACCCCACCACACCTCCTACATCACACCACCCCTACACCCCGCTAACCATACCACCCACCACCCCTACACCCCGCTAACCTACACTAACCCCACCACACCTCCTACATCACACCACCCCTACACCCCGCTAACCATACCACCCACCACCCCTACACCCCGCTAACCTACACTAACCCCACCACACCTCCTACATCACACCACCCCTACACCCCGCTAACCTACACTAACCCCACCACACCTTCTACATCACACCACCCCTACACCCCGCTAACCATACCACCCACCACCCCTACACCCCGCTAACCTACACTAACCCCACCACACCTCCTACATCACACCACCCCTACACCCCGCTAACCATACCACCCACAACCCCTACACCCCGCTAACCTACACTAACCCCACCACACCTCCTACATCACACCACCCCTACACCCCGCTAACCATACCACCCACCACCCCTACACCCCGCTAACCTACACTAACCCCACCACACCTCCTACATCACACCACCCCTACACCCCGCTAACCATACCACCCACCACCCCTACACCCCGCTAACCTACACTAACCCCACCACGCCTCCTACATCACACCACCCCTACACCCCGCTAACCATACCACCCACCACCCCTACACCCCGCTAACCTACACTAACCCCACCACACCTCCTACATCACACCACCCCTACACCCCGCTAACCATACCACCCACCACCCCTACACCCCGCTAACCTACACTAACCCCACCACACCTCCTACATCACACCACCCCTACACCCCGCTAACCTACACTAACCCCACCACACCTCCTACATCACACCACCCCTACACCCCGCTAACCTACACTAACCCCACCACACCTCCTACATCACACCACCCCTACACCCCGCTAACCATACCACCCACCACCCCTACACCCCGCTAACCTACACTAACCCCACCACACCTCCTACATCACACCACCCCTACACCCCGCTAACCATACCACCCACCACCCCTACACCCCGCTAACCTACACTAACCCCACCACACCTCCTACATCACACCACCCCTACACCCCGCTAACCATACCACCCACCACCCCTACACCCCGCTAACCTACACTAACCCCACCACACCTCCTACATCACACCACCCCTACACCCCGCTAACCATACCACCCACCACCCCTACACCCCGCTAACCTACACTAACCCCACCACACCTCCTACATCACACCACCCCTACACCCCGCTAACCTACACTAACCCCACCACACCTCCTACATCACACCACCCCTACACCCCGCTAACCTACACTAACCCCACCACACCTCCTACATCACACCACCCCTACACCCCGCTAACCATACCACCCACCACCCCTACACCCCGCTAACCTACACTAACCCCACCACACCTCCTACATCACACCACCCCTACACCCCGCTAACCATACCACCCACCACCCCTACACCCCGCTAACCTACACTAACCCCACCACACCTCCTACATCACACCACCCCTACACCCCGCTAACCATACCACCCACCACCCCTACACCCCGCTAACCTACACTAACACCACCACACCTCCTACATCACACCACCCCTACACCCCGCTAACCTACACTAACCCCACCACACCTCCTACATCACACCACCCCTACACCCCGCTAACCAAACCACCCACAACCCCTACACCCCGCTAACCTACACTAACCCCACCACACCTCCTACATCACACCACCCCTACACCCCGCTAACCATACCACCCACCACCCCTACACCCCGCTAACCTACACTAACCCCACCACACCTCCTACATCACACCACCCCTACACCCCGCTAACCATACCACCCACCACCCCTACACCCCGCTAACCTACACTAACCCCACCACACCTCCTACATCACACCACCCCTACACCCCGCTAACCATACCACCCACCACCCCTACACCCCGCTAACCTACACTAACCCCACCACACCTCCTACATCACACCACCCCTACACCCCGCTAACCATACCACCCACCACCCCTACACCCCGCAAACCTACACTAACCCCACCACACCTCCTACATCACACCACCCCTACACCCCGCTAACCATACCACCCACCACCCCTACACCCCGCTAACCTACACTAACCCCACCACACCTCCTACATCACACCACCCCTACACCCCGCTAACCAAACCACCCACTACCCCTACACCCCGCTAACCTACACTAACCCTACCACACCTCCTACATCACACCATCCCTACACCCCGCTAACCATACCACCCACCACCCCTACACCCCGCTAACCTACACTAACCCCACCACACCTCCTACATCACACCACCCCTACACCCCGCTAACCATACCACCCACCACCCCTACACCCCGCTAACCTACACTAACCCCACCACACCTCCTACATCACACCACCCCTACACCCCGCTAACCTACACTAACCCCACCACACCTCCTACATCACACCACCCCTACACCCCGCTAACCAAACCACCCACCACCCCTACACCCCGCTAACCTACACTAACCCCACCACACCTCCTACATCACACCACCCCTACACCCCGCTAACCTACACTAACCCCACCACACCTCCTACATCACACCACCCCTACACCCCGCTAACCTACACTAACCCCACCACACCTCCTACATCACACCACCCCTACACCCCGCTAACCATACCACCCACCACCCCTACACCCCGCTAACCTACACTAACCCCACCACACCTCCTACATCACACCACCCCTACACCCCGCTAACCTACACTAACCCCACCACACCTCCTACATCACACCACCCCTACACCCCGCTAACCATACCACCCACCACCCCTACACCCCGCTAACCTACACTAACCCCACCACACCTCCTACATCACACCACCCCTACACCCCGCTAACCAAACCACCCACTACCCCTACACCCCGCTAACCTACACTAACCCCACCACACCTCCTACATCACACCACCCCTACACTCCGCTAACCATACCACCCACCACCCCTACACCCCGCTAACCTACACTAACCCCACCACACCTCCTACATCACACCACCCCTACACCCCGCTAACCATACCACCCACCACCCCTACACCCCGCTAACCTACACTAACCCCACCACACCTCCTACATCACACCACCCCTACACCCCGCTAACCTACACTAACCCCACCACACCTCCTACATCACACCACCCCTACACCCCGCTAACCATACCACCCACCACCCCTACACCCCGCTAACCTACACTAACCCCACCACACCTCCTACATCACACCACCCCTACACCCCGCTAACCATACCATCCACCACCCCTACACCCCGCTAACCTACACTAACCCCACCACACCTCCTACATCACACCACCCCTACACCCCGCTAACCATACCACCCACCACCCCTACACCCCGCTAACCTACACTAACCCCACCACACCTCCTACATCACACCACCCCTACACCCCGCTAACCTACACTAACCCCACCACACCTCCTACATCACACCACCCCTACACCCCGCTAACCATACCACCCACCACCCCTACACCCCGCTAACCTACACTAACCCCACCACACCTCCTACATCACACCACCCCTACACCCCGCTAACCATACCACCCACCACCCCTACACCCCGCTAACCTACACTAACCCCACCACACCTCCTACATCACACCACCCCTACACCCCGCTAACCATACCACCCACCACCCCTACACCCCGCTAACCTAAACTAACACCACCACACCTCCTACATCACACCACCCCTACACCCCGCTAACCATACCACCCACCACCCCTACACCCCGCTAACCTACACTAACCCCACCACACCTCCTACATCACACCACCCCTACACCCCGCTAACCATACCACCCACCACCCCTACACCCCGCTAACCTACACTAACCCCACCACACCTCCTACATCACACCACCCCTACACCCCGCTAACCATACCACCCACCACCCCTACACCCCGCTAACCTACACTAACCCCACCACACCTCCTACATCACACCACCCCTACACCCCGCTAACCATACCACCACCACCCCTACACCCCGCTAACCTACACTAACCCCACCACACCTCCTACATCACACCATCCCCTACACCCCGCTAACCATACCACCCACCACCCCTACACCCCGCTAACCTACACTAACCCCACCACACCTCCTACATCACACCACCCCTACACCCCGCTAACCTACACTAACCCCACCACACCTCCTACATCACACAACCCCTACACCCCGCTAACCATACCACCCACCACCCCTACACCCCGCTAACCTAAACTAACACCACCACACCTCCTACATCACACCACCCCTACACCCCGCTAACCATACCACCCACCACCCCTACACCCCGCTAACCTACACTAACCCCACCACACCTCCTACATCACACCACCCCTACACCCCGCTAACCATACCACCCACCACCCATACACCCCGCTAACCTACACTAACCCCACCACACCTCCTACATCACACCATCCCTACACCCCGCTAACCTACACTAACCCCACCACACCTCCTACATCACACCACCCCTACACCCCGCTAACCATACCACCCACCACCCCTACACCCCGCTAACCTAAACTAACACCACCACACCTCCTACATCACACCACCCTTACACCCCGCTAACCATACCACCCACCACCCCTACACCCCGCTAACCTACACTAACCCCACCACACCTCCTACATCACACCACCCCTACACCCCGCTAACCTACACTAACCCCACCACGCCTCCTACATCACACCACCCCTACACCCCGCTAACCATACCACCCACCACCCCTACACCCCGCTAACCTAAACTAACACCACCACACCTCCTACATCACACCACCCCTACACCCCGCTAACCATACCACCCACCACCCCTACACCCCGCTAACCTACACTAACCCCACCACACCTCCTACATCACACCACCCCTACACCCCGCTAACCATACCACCCACTACCCCTACACCCCGCTAACCTAAACTAACACCACCACACCTCCTACATCACACCACCCCTACACCCCGCTAACCATACCACCCACCACCCCTACACCCCGCTAACCTAAACTAACACCACCACACCTCCTACATCACACCACCCCTACACCCCGCTAACCATACCACCCACCACCCCTACACCCCGCTAACCTACACTAACCCCACCACACCTCCTACATCACACCACCCCTACACCCCGCTAACCTAAACTAACCCCACCACACCTCCTACATCACACCACCCCTACACCCCGCTAACCATACCACCCACCACCCCTACACCCCGCTAACCTACACTAACCCCACCACACCTCCTACATCACACCACCCCTACACCCCGCTAACCATACCACCCACCACCCCTACACCCCGCTAACCTACACTAACCCCACCACACCTCCTACATCACACCACCCCTTACACCCCGCTAACCATACCACCCACCACCCCTACACCCCGCTAACCTACACTAACCCCACCACACCTCCTACATCACACCACCCCTACACCCCGCTAACCAAACCACCCACTACCCCTACACCCCGCTAACCTACACTAACCCCACCACACCTCCTACATCACACCACCCCTACACCCCGCTAACCATACCACCCACCACCCCTACACCCCGCTAACCTACACTAACCCCACCACACCTCCTACATCACACCACCCCTACACCCCGCTAACCATACCACCCACCACCCCTACACCCCGCTAACCTACACTAACCCCACCACACCTCCTACATCACACCACCCCTACACCCCGCTAACCTACACTAACCCCACCACACCTCCTACATCACACCACCCCTACACCCCGCTAACCAAACCACCCACCACCCCTACACCCCGCTAACCTACACTAACCCCACCACACCTCCTACATCACACCACCCCTACACCCCGCTAACCAAACCACCCACCACCCCTACACCCCGCTAACCTACACTAACCCCACCACACCTCCTACATCACACCACCCCTACACCCCGCTAACCATACCACCCACCACCCCTACACCCCGCTAACCTACACTAACCCCACCACACCTCCTACATCACACCACCCCTACACCCCGCTAACCATACCACCCACCACCCCTACACCCCGCTAACCTACACTAACACCACCACACCTCCTACATCACACCACCCCTACACCCCGCTAACCAAACCACCCACCACCCCTACACCCCGCTAACCTACACTAACCCCACCACACCTCCTACATCACACCACCCCTACACCCCGCTAACCATACCACCCACCACCCCTACACCCCGCTAACCTACACTAACCCCACCACACCTCCTACATCACACCACCCCTACACCCCGCTAACCATACCACCCACCACCCCTACACCCCGCTAACCTACACTAACCCCACCACACCTCCTACATCACACCACCCCTACACCCCGCTAACCTACACTAACCCCACCACACCTCCTACATCACACCACCCCTACACCCCGCTAACCAAACCACCCACAACCCCTACACCCCGCTAACCTACACTAACCCCACCACACCTCCTACATCACACCACCCCTACACCCCGCTAACCATACCACCCACCACCCCTACACCCCGCTAACCTACACTAACCCCACCACACCTCCTACATCACACCACCCCTACACCCCGCTAACCAAACCACCCACAACCCTTACACCCCGCTAACCTACACTAACCCCACCACACCTCCTACATCACACCACCCCTACACCCCGCTAACCATACCACCCACCACCCCTACAACCCGCTAACCTACACTAACCCCACCACACCTCCTACATCACACCACCCCTACACCCCGCTAACCATACCACCCACCACCCCTACACCCCGCTAACCTACACTAACCCCACCACACCTCCTACATCACACCACCCCTACACCCCGCTAACCATACCACCCACCACCCCTACACCCCGCTAACCTACACTAACCCCACCACACCTCCTACATCACACCACCCCTACACCCCGCTAACCATACCACCCACCACCCCTACACCCCGCTAACCTACACTAACCCCACCACACCTCCTACATCACACCACCCCTACACCCCGCTAACCATACCACCCACCACCCCTACACCCCGCTAACCTACACTAACCCCACCACACCTCCTACATCACACCACCCCTACACCCCGCTAACCATACCACCCACCACCCCTACACCCCGCTAACCTACACTAACCCCACCACACCTCCTACATCACACCACCCCTACACCCCGCTAACCATACCACCCACCACCCCTACACCCCGCTAACCTACACTAACCCCACCACACCTCCTACATCACACCACCCCTACACCCCGCTAACCATACCACCCACCACCCCTACACCCCGCTAACCTACACTAACCCCACCACACCTCCTACATCACACCACCCCTACACCCCGCTAACCATACCACCCACCACCCCTACACCCCGCTAACCTACACTAACCCCACCACACCTCCTACATCACACCACCCCTACACCCCGCTAACCTACACTAACCCCACCACACCTCCTACATCACACCACCCCTACACCCCGCTAACCATACCACCCACCACCCCTACACCCCGCTAACCTACACTAACCCCACCACACCTCCTACATCACACCACCCCTACACCCCGCTAACCATACCACCCACCACCCCTACACCCCGCTAACCTACACTAACCCCACCACACCTCCTACATCACACCACCCCTACACCCCGCTAACCATACCACCCACCACCCCTACACCCCGCTAACCTACACTAACCCCACCACACCTCCTACATCACACCACCCCTACACCCCGCTAACCATACCACCCACCACCCCTACACCCCGCTAACCTACACTAACCCCACCACACCTCCTACATCACACCACCCCTACACCCCGCTAACCATACCACCCACCACCCCTACACCCCGCTAACCTACACTAACCCCACCACACCTCCTACATCACACCACCCCTACACCCCGCTAACCTACACTAACCCCACCACACCTCCTACATCACACCACCCCTACACCCCGCTAACCATACCACCCACCACCCCTACACCCCGCTAACCTACACTAACCCCACCACACCTCCTACATCACACCACCCCTACACCCCGCTAACCATACCACCCACCACCCCTACACCCCGCTAACCTACACTAACCCCACCACACCTCCTACATCACACCACCCCTACACCCCGCTAACCATACCACCCACCACCCCTACACCCCGCTAACCTACACTAACCCCACCACACCTCCTACATCACACCACCCCTACACCCCGCTAACCTACACTAACCCCACCACACCTCCTACATCACACCACCCCTACACCCCGCTAACCAAACCACCCACCACCCCTACACCCTGCTAACCTACACTAACCCCACCACACCTCCTACATCACACCACCCCTACACCCCGCTAACCATACCACCCACCACCCCTACACCCCGCTAACCTACACTAACCCCACCACACCTCCTACATCACACCACCCCTACACCCCGCTAACCATACCACCCACCACCCCTACACCCCGCTAACCTACACTAACCCCACCACACCTCCTACATCACACCACCCCTACACCCCGCTAACCATACCACCCACCACCCCTACAACCCGCTAACCTACACTAACCCCACCACACCTCCTACATCACACCACCCCTACACCCCGCTAACCATACCACCCACCACCCCTACACCCCGCTAACCTACACTAACCCCACCACACCTCCTACATCACACCACCCCTACACCCCGCTAACCAAACCACCCACAACCCCTACACCCCGCTAACCTACACTAACCCCACCACACCTCCTACATCACACCACCCCTACACCCCGCTAACCATACCACCCACCACCCCTACACCCCGCTAACCTACACTAACCCCACCACACCTCCTACATCACACCACCCCTACACCCCGCTAACCATACCACCCACCACCCCTACACCCCGCTAACCTACACTAACCCCACCACACCTCCTACATCACACCACCCCTACACCCCGCTAACCATACCACCCACCACCCCTACACCCCGCTAACCTACACTAACCCCACCACACCTCCTACATCACACCACCCCTACACCCCGCTAACCATACCACCCACCACCCCTACACCCCGCTAACCTACACTAACCCCACCACACCTCCTACATCACACCACCCCTACACCCCGCTAACCTACACTAACCCCACCACACCTCCTACATCACACCACCCCTACACCCCGCTAACCATACCACCCACCACCCCTACACCCCGCTAACCTACACTAACCCCACCACACCTCCTACATCACACCACCCCTACACCCCGCTAACCATACCACCCACCACCCCTACACCCCGCTAACCTACACTAACCCCACCACACCTCCTACATCACACCACCCCTACACCCCGCTAACCATACCACCCACCACCCCTACACCCCGCTAACCTACACTAACCCCACCACACCTCCTACATCACACCACCCCTACACCCCGCTAACCATACCACCCACCACCCCTACACCCCGCTAACCTACACTAACCCCACCACACCTCCTACATCACACCACCCCTACACCCCGCTAACCATACCACCCACCACCCCTACACCCCGCTAACCTACACTAACCCCACCACACCTCCTACATCACACCACCCCTACACCCCGCTAACCTACACTAACCCCACCACACCTCCTACATCACACCACCCCTACACCCCGCTAACCATACCACCCACCACCCCTACACCCCGCTAACCTACACTAACCCCACCACACCTCCTACATCACACCACCCCTACACCCCGCTAACCATACCACCCACCACCCCTACACCCCGCTAACCTACACTAACCCCACCACACCTCCTACATCACACCACCCCTACACCCCGCTAACCATACCACCCACCACCCCTACACCCCGCTAACCTACACTAACCCCACCACACCTCCTACATCACACCACCCCTACACCCCGCTAACCTACACTAACCCCACCACACCTCCTACATCACACCACCCCTACACCCCGCTAACCTACACTAACCCCACCACACCTCCTACATCACACCACCCCTACACCCCGCTAACCATACCACCCACCACCCCTACACCCCGCTAACCTACACTAACCCCACCACACCTCCTACATCACACCACCCCTACACCCCGCTGACCAAACCACCCACAACCCCTACACCCCGCTAACCTACACTAACCCCACCACACCTCCTACATCACACCACCCCTACACCCCGCTAACCATACCACCCACCACCCCTACACCCCGCTAACCTACACTAACCCCACCACACCTCCTACATCACACCACCCCTACACCCCGCTAACCATACCACCCACCACCCCTACACCCCGCTAACCTACACTAACCCCACCACACCTCCTACATCACACCACCCCTACACCCCGCTAACCATACCACCCACCACCCCTACACCCCGCTAACCTACACTAACCCCACCACACCTCCTACATCACACCACCCCTACACCCCGCTAACCATACCACCCACCACCCCTACACCCCGCTAACCTACACTAACCCCACCACACCTCCTACATCACACCACCCCTACACCCCGCTAACCTACACTAACCCCACCACACCTCCTACATCACACCACCCCTACACCCCGCTAACCATACCACCCACCACCCCTACACCCCGCTAACCTACACTAACCCCACCACACCTCCTACATCACACCACCCCTACACCCCGCTAACCATACCACCCACCACCCCTACACCCCGCTAACCTACACTAACCCCACCACACCTCCTACATCAAACCACCCCTACACCCCGCTAACCAAACCACCCACAACCCCTACACCCCGCTAACCTACACTAACCCCACCACACCTCCTACATCACACCACCCCTACACCCCGCTAACCATACCACCCACCACCCCTACACCCCGCTAACCTACACTAACCCCACCACACCTCCTACATCACACCACCCCTACACCCCGCTAACCAAACCACCCACAACCCTTACACCCCGCTAACCTACACTAACCTTACCACACCTCCTACATCACACCACCCCTACACCCCGCTAACCATACCACCCACCACCCCTACACCCCGCTAACCTACACTAACCCCACCACACCTCCTACATCACACCACCCTTACACCCCGCTAACCATACCACCCACCACCCCTACACCCCGCTAACCTACACTAACCCCACCACACCTCCTACATCACACCACCCCTACACCCCGCTAACCATACCACCCACCACCCCTACACCCCGCTAACCTACACTAACCCCACCACACCTCCTACATCACACCACCCCTACACCCCGCTAACCATACCACCCACCACCCCTACACCCCGCTAACCTACACTAACCCCACCACACCTCCTACATCAAACCACCCCTACACCCCGCTAACCAAACCACCCACAACCCCTACACCCCGCTAACCTACACTAACCCCACCACACCTCCTACATCACACCACCCCTACACCCCGCTAACCATACCACCCACCACCCCTACACCCCGCTAACCTACACTAACCCCACCACACCTCCTACATCACACCACCCCTACACCCCGCTAACCAAACCACCCACAACCCTTACACCCCGCTAACCTACACTAACCTTACCACACCTCCTACATCACACCACCCCTACACCCCGCTAACCATACCACCCACCACCCCTACACCCCGCTAACCTACACTAACCCCACCACACCTCCTACATCACACCACCCTTACACCCCGCTAACCATACCACCCACCACCCCTACACCCCGCTAACCTACACTAACCCCACCACACCTCCTACATCACACCACCCCTACACCCCGCTAACCATACCACCCACCACCCCTACACCCCGCTAACCTACACTAACCCCACCACACCTCCTACATCACACCACCCCTACACCCCGCTAACCATACCACCCACCACCCCTACACCCCGCTAACCTACACTAACCCCACCACACCTCCTACATCACACCACCCCTACACCCCGCTAACCAAACCACCCACAACCCCTACACCCCGCTAACCTACACTAACCCCACCACACCTCCTACATCACACCACCCCTACACCCCGCTAACCATACCACCCACCACCCCTACACCCCGCTAACCTACACTAACCCCACCACACCTCCTACATCACACCACCCCTACACCCCGCTAACCATACCACCCACCACCCCTACACCCCGCTAACCTACACTAACCCCACCACACCTCCTACATCACACCACCCCTACACCCCGCTAACCAAACCACCCACAACCCTTACACCCCGCTAACCAAACCACCCACAACCCCTACACCCCGCTAACCTACACTAACACCACCACACCTCCTACATCACACCACCCCTACACCCCGCTAACCATACCACCCACCACCCCTACACCCCGCTAACCTACACTAACCCCACCACACCTCCTACATCACACCACCCCTACACCCCGCTAACCATACCACCCACCACCCCTACACCCCGCTAACCTACACTAACCCCACCACACCTCCTACATCACACCACCCCTACACCCCGCTAACCATACCACCCACTACCCCTACACCCCGCTAACCTACACTAACCCCACCACACCTCCTACATCACACCACCCCTACACCCCGCTAACCATACCACCCACCACCCCTACACCTCGCTAACCTACACTAACCCCACCACACCTCCTACATCACACCACCCCTACACCCCGCTAACCATACCACCCACAACCCCTACACCCCGCTAACCTACACTAACCCCACCACACCTCCTACATCACACCACCCCTACACCCCGCTAACCATACCACCCACCACCCCTACACCCCGCTAACCTACACTAACACCACCACACCTCCTACATCACACCACCCCTACACCCCGCTAACCATACCACCCACCACCCCTACACCCCGCTAACCTAAACTAACACCACCACACCTCCTACATCACACCACCCCTACATCCCGCTAACCATACCACCCACCACCCCTACACCCCGCTAACCTACACTAACCCCACCACACCTCCTACATCACACCACCCCTACACCCCGCTAACCTAAACTAACCCCACCACACCTCCTACATCACACCATCCCTACACCCCGCTAACCATACCACCCACCACCCCTACACCCCGCTAACCTACACTAACCCCACCACACCTCCTACATCACACCACCCCTACACCCCGCTAACCTACACTAACCCCACCACACCTCCTACATCACACCACCCCTACACCCCGCTAACCATACCACCCACCACCCCTACACCCCGCTAACCATACCACCCACCACCCCTACACCCCGCTAACCATACCACCCACCACCCCTACACCCCGCTAACCATACCACCCACCACCCCTACACCCCGCTAACCATACCACCCACCACCCCTACAGCCCGCTAACCTAAACTAACACCACCACACCTCCTACATCACACCACCCCTACACCCCGCTAACCATACCACCCACCACCCCTACACCCCGCTAACCTACACTAACCCCACCACACCTCCTACATCACACCATCCCTACACCCCGCTAACCATACCACCCACCACCCCTACACCCCGCTAACCTAAACTAACCCCACCACACCTCCTACATCACACCACCCCTACACCCCGCTAACCATACCACCCACAACCCCTACACCCCGCTAACCTACACTAACCCCACCACTCCTACATGCCACTACCCTACACCACCACCCCCACATCCCACCACCCCTACATCCCACCACACCTCTCCACATCCCATTAACCCTATACCCACCACACCACTCCACCACCAAACCACCCCTATACATACCACACCACCCCACCACCCCTATACCCCCACACCACCCACCACCCCACCACCCCACCACCCCTATACCCCCCTACACCACCCCACCACCCCTATACATGCCACATCACCCCACCACCCCACCACTCCACCACCCCACCACCCCACCACCCCTATAATACCACATCACCCCAACACCCCTATACCCACCGCCCCACCACCCCACCACCACACCACCCCACCACCCCTATACCCCCACACCACCCCACCACCCCACCACCCCTATACCCCCCTACACCACCCCACCACCCCTATACCTCCACACCACCCCACCACCACACCACCCCACCACCCCTATACCCCCACACCACCCCACCACCCCTATACCCCCCTACACCACCACGTTTAAAAACTTCTAAAAACATAGTTCTTGTAATAAAAATAAAGAAAAATATAGGTAGCCGTGCAAATTTCTCGAGAAACACGTCCTGAAACTTGAAAATGTTATTTCAGAAATATTTTTTGGAGCAGCTTATTTCACACCAATTATCAGTACTTTACGCCTTGTGCTCACATTTTAATAAATCTGGTTATATATAATGGTCTCCGATATAATTATGATCTACACGAATGTTTTCTGAACTATTTACACGTTTTCTCCATGCCGACCGCCACCCATGCCTGATCCATCTTCACACAGGACGACGCGTCCACGGTTCGTCATCTCGCGGAGTGCGTCTCTCTGCCGTGAGCGAGCCAGCAGGACAGGTGCCCTCCTCTCTCTCCCCCTCAGTTGGCGGCGTCACGTGCTTATTATCGAGGGACGCCGACAGCTCGTCAGCCGAACAAAGGGGGTCTCGACAGACAATCCATCTCGCCCGGTCCGCAGATATTTATAAAGACGGATTTCACGCGTAATGATGACGTAAACGAAACTTTATTGCGGCGTTGAGAAAAAAAATTCCCGCGTCTTGCGCGAGGCAACCACTTGATAATGAACGGCACCGGTGCTGCCACGCCGTGGGGAAAGGACGCACTAAAGGAAAAGCTGCGATTTATACGTTGAAAGCAACGTTGCGGTCATCCAGTGCATTTAAGGCCAAGTGCGGCAGGCGCCAAGCGAGTGTTTTATGTACTACTGATGAGCGTCTAGCGAGTAGAACTGGAACTAACTTGTGAGCGATAATCAAAGGAAAATGGAGGAGCACGCACTCAGGCGCCTAATGCGAAAAAAGGGAGATTTACTAATCAGAGAGTTTGAGAGAAATCTATCTAGTGAAACTTGGGCAAAAAGTATTTTCTATATATGTACCTTGTGAGGAAGATCCCATTTTCAGTCATATTGGTACGGCGGGGGGGGGGGCAGTTTTGGGAAATCATAGTGACATAATTAGTACGGTGACCCCCACATATTATTCAGTCATTATGTTTACTAACAAATGGACAACATTCAGAAAGTTTTTGAGGTATTTCTATCGAACAGTTTTTTTCTGAGGCACAAAATTGGTGAAATAACCAGAATTTTGGCTAATTTTCCCATATGGTCAATGTTATTTTCTTGGATAATAAATGCTTAAATACAGAAAAGTATGCACGGGGACGTATCTGTTTTATTGCATTTTTTGATAGCCCGCCTGACATGCAATACGAAAAAAAAAATTGAAAGAAATCTATCGATTTTTTTTTTCGGGTTGTCTGCCGCCCTTGGCCTTAAAAGGTATGACGAGAGAGTGGGAGTGTTGTGAGAGGGGCGGCCGGGGTGGAGAGGGGGGGGGGGTAAGGAGAATTACATATCCATACCACGATGACCGACCGTAAATGTTATATTTTTGGTTTCTTTCAGTTATTTCGTCTTCGATTATACATGTCGTATTCATGTTTATATTATGCACGCGAGTTATTTGTATGAGCATGCGTCATTCTTATGGTACACAACAGAGTTTAACAGAGTTTTCGCAAACATTTATATTTTCCAATGCAACTTAGGATCACTCAGCCGTCTTTCATATGAATACTATCCTAATACCCAATTGAAACAATATTGAATAGGATTTGTTCAAGTTGCACTCATACAGGACGGTTATGGATATGTTATCTCATTGCGCTTATAGCGGTGACCGTTATCACTGAACACGCAACTATGTGCGAAATGTAAGGCACTTTCTCATGCTATGGCACAATAGACCGATCCAGGCTCCGACACTAAGCCCCGCTCACGCTCCTTTTGCCTTACTCGTGAGTATGAAATTGACAATCATAGCTGACGGTAGGTAAAGTGAAAAGTACTCATCTCTGAACCTAACGCTCGTGGAAGACCTTTTTTCACCACATGATTGGATAAAAGCAACAGTGACGTCAGTGAAAAATTGACAGCCTGGATCGGTCTATTGGCTGGTGTATTCATATTTTGAAGAGTTCGTTGTATTCCAGCGTATGCTATTTCCGAATCGACGGAGTATAGTTCTGGTCGTACGTATCGAAGCAATGGGATCGGAACGTTACCTCTACGGTCAGGGTGTCGTCAGTAACGCATGGGAAGTGGCGTATTTAGCAGCTGTAAACCGGTAGCTTTTAGCAGAGACAATTGGTAATCGCAGGTGGGAGCCGCGGCGAATAGAGATGCAAGGTCGTAGGGGAGGGGGTGCGGGGGCGTAGGGGGTAGTGGCGAGGAGGCGATTTGGCGGAGGAGAGGGGAGCAGAAGGTGGGGGAGGTGGAGCTTGGAAGGAGGAGGAGGAAAGAGAAGGCGAAGGAGGGAGGAGGAGGAGGGAGGAGGAGCAGGAGGGAGGAGGAGGTGGTGGAGGAGGAGGGGGAGGAGAAGGGAGGAGGAGGTGGTGGAGGAGGAGGTGGAGGAAGAGGAGGAGCAGGATGTGGAGGAGGAGGTGGAGGAGGAGGAGCAGGGAGGAGGAGGAGGAGGCGGAAAGAGAAGGAGAAGGAGGGAGGAGAAGGAGGGAGGAGGAGGAGGTGGAGGTTGGAAGGAGAAGGAGGGAGGAGAAAGATAGAGGAGGAGGAGGTGGAGGTTGGAAGGAGGGGGAGGAGGAGGAAAGAGAAGGAGAAGGAGGCAGGAGGAGGAGGATAGGGGAGGAGAAGGCAGGGGGAGGTGGAGTGGGTGGAGGAAGAGGTGGAGGAGCAGGAGGAGGGAGAAGGAGGCAGGAGGCAGAGGAGGTGGGGAAGGAGGAAGGGAAGGAGGAGGAGGCAGGCGGAAGAGAAGAAGGAGTAGGAGGAGGGGAGGAAAAGGCGGGAGGAAGAAATAAATGGGTTTTTTTGCCGTTCGTCTCCTCGCACATTGTTTCTTAATTCTCCAGTGAATTAGCCGACGAGGTCACAATGGGGAGTCGGGATATTAGGCAAAACTATTTACTTGGTGGTGGTTTTGCAGCAAAGCCAGCCAACGAGACCCAACGACCCTGGGAGGTGAGGTAGGGAGACAGGGATGGAGGCGGGTGGGCAGAGGGAGGGAGGCAGGGAGGGAGGGAAAGAGTGCGAGGCAGAGAGAGAGAGATAGAGAGAGAAGAAAGAGACGTTAAAGATAGAGAATGAATAAAAAGACAAGATATGAAGACAGGAACAAGGTAAGATAAATAGATAGCATGAGAGCATGAGACGGGGCTAGGGAGAGAATGCATGTTGTGAGATGCAGGAGAGACCAGTGTCGGATCAGGGTGAGTAGGAGTGGTGTTGAGTGTTGGGGTTAGGGTTTGGGGGGGGGGCGATGGGATGTTGGGGATTATGGTCGGTGAGGGATGGGGGTTGGGGTGTGGGTTTCAGGTTAGGGTTAGGGAGGTGGGGTTGGGGATGTGGTCGGGGGGGATGTGGCCCGGGGGGGGTGTGGTGGGGGGGGCTGTGGCATGGGTTGAGGTTAGGCTTGGGGAGGTGGGGGTTGGGGGGTTATTGTCAGTGAGGGGTGTGGGTTCAGGTATGGGTTTCAGGTTAGGGTTGGGGAGGTGCAGTTGGGGTGGGGTGTGCGCTGAGGTTAGGGGTGGGGAGGTAGGGATGGGGGCTACGGTTTGTAAGGGGTGGAGGTTGGGATGTGGGCTGAGGCTATGGTTGGTGAGGGGTGGGGGTTGGGGGTTTGAGATGGGGGGTGGGGTGCGGCTAGGGGGGAGCGCCCGGCGGATGGGGGATCAACCATCCATCACCAGCCGATTTGCCCCGTCACATGGCCACAATGGCGGCATTGACATGGCGGTGCGGGGACCTCTCCATCGGGCGGGCTCCGGCAGACAGACAGGCGACGGCCGCCCGATCACCGTGTCCGGGGGACAAGACAGATCCGCCCTCGGTGGCTTTGCGGTGGGGATGGCTCCATGGTCTTGGGGGGGGGGGGGGAGGGGCGCGGGACTGGGCGGAGTCTGGGTTGTGGTACATGGGGACCAAGTTGTTTCCACCCTCCTCCGCTCCCGCCACCCTCCTCCGCTCCCGCCACCCTCCTCCATACACACACACCTGCTTGCGAACCGGTAGGCCCGTCACCGTCACCCTTACCGTCACCGTCACCGTCACCGTCACCGTCACTGTCACCATCACCGTCACCGTCACCGTCACCCTTACCGTCACCCTCACCCTCACCCTCACCCTCACCTCATCTTTGACGTCGCCTTCTGCCAGACTTGACCCGGTGACCTTTGGGGTTATTCGCAGGTTATTTCACAATACATCAGGTTGTCTCATCACACGTTGTTCTCGTGTATAACTCCGCCGCCAGCCACCTGCCAATAACCAGATGAACCATGCCTCCCCCTCCCCTCTACCCCCCCGCCCACTGCTCCCAACCCCCTCCCAAGCTTCTGCACGCCCCCCCCCCCCCCCGGCCCCACCCGTCCCACTGTGATCATACACTGTCTACACCCCTCGGAGTCGCCCTTTCACTTCCTTAAACACCCCCTACACCCAATCACCCGATTAATGACCTCGTGTTTCTTCACTACGGTAATACCTCAGCGGGCGAGTGACAGAAGCCATCAGGTCCAAATTAATCAAACTCAGTCGGCGAGGGGAGAGACAAGCAGGATTAGAGAGAAAGGGGGTATGTATGGCCTTCCCGGGGACGGTGAGTCGCTACGCCCCCCCCCCCTCCCCCACCCCCCATCCCTCCCCCCCATTCCTTTAATTCAGCCCAACCTTACCTCCAAAGAGACCTCAATCGGTCACGTTCGCCAATCTCTGCGATGTCATTACATGTGTGTTTAGTGTTTATAGCGTTCAGTCCCCCCACCCCTACCCCCACCATCTTCATTACTGGACTGGAGTACTAACGCTTGACGCGATTCGTTATAATATATTATGATAATCAAACAGCATTTTGTTCC
>OZ025257.1:18629873-18684677 GCA_964019135.1 Arenicola marina
CCCCATCCCCCACCCCATCCTCCTCCCCCTCCCCAGTCGCAGAACACGAATGGAGACCATATTTATTAGTCCCTATCCTCCCTAATTTCACTGTCTTCCCCTGTCTTCCCCGCTGGCCTTTGCACCGCCGACCTCGTCCGCCAAGCGTTCGGCAGGCGACCCACATTGCCTCCCAGACACGTACAACCTGGTCCCCCCACGACAGATCTGTGGGGGGGGGGAGAAACATAGGCAAACAGAGAGATGGAGAGAGAAACAGATAGTGGGAGAGTGAGGACGGAGATGGAGAGGAGGTGGGATGTAGAAACAGAGAGATGGCGGACCGGGTTGGGTGTGGGGGTGTGGGGGTGTGGGGTGGGAACATAGAGAATAGAGGGAGAGGGTGGGGGGGCGGAGGGCGAGACAGAAGGGAAGGAGAGTGAGAGAGAAAAAGAGAAAGACAAAAAAGAGCCTAGGTGGGGTTGGGGGTTGGGGGGGGGGTTAGAGGACAATGGTAGCTGTCACTCTGGCGCCTATAAAGATGGCCCCCCCCTGTGCCGTGTCGCGTTTCTCTGGGAGGGGTCCCGGGACACACTCGTCCTGTGTAATTGGCCAGCCCGGCGTCTGGTTGTACTGATTAGAGCAATGCCTGTACCGCCTGTACCGAGGGGCGGGGGGAGGGGGGTCGACCCTGGGCTTGTGGGTTGCAACGCGTAAGAGTGGGTCGTGGGGGGGGGGTGGTGCTGAGGGCGGAGTAAAGAAAGGGGTTCCACAGACTGACAGGGCGACTTATCACAACATACGGCCGATCGTGACAAGCCTTGAAGGTCAGTCGTTACAAGAGGCTCTGCTGGGGGAGGGGGGGGGGAGGTGGGATACAATAGAGGATGTAGAATGGGAGATGAGTGGCAACAGGAAGAGGGGCGGAGAATGATCGGCGTCATGGATCCTGATCGCTGATCCTGATCGTTGATCATGATCTTGATCTTGATCGCTGATCCAGATAATTGATCCTGATCGTTGATCGTTGATCCTTGATCCCGGTCCTGATCCCTAATCTTAATCCTGATCCTGATCCTTGATCCTTGATCATTGATCGTGATCAAGGAACCCATCGTTTCTGTAAATGATGTTTAATAAATGAATACAAGACTCCAATATAAGTAGCAGGCTTGTAGGTTGGTCATTTACACATGCATCGTGCTGATAACTTCTTGAAATAAATAATGTGGATCATTTCGTTAAGAAATCTCCGTTTGACATGATAAAATGACCCGCCCCCACGTATACTTCCCGAGAAGGATGTGGCCCAATACGTGGTAAGGAGCCGTGGACTATAGTTCTCCAGCATGGTGATAGCTTAGAGCGCACCCCCCCCCCCTGTCCACCTCCCCCCCCCCCTGTCCACCTCCCCCCCCCCCCCGTCGACCCCCCCGCCCCGTGAGCTGAATCTGCGTGTTTGCCTTGCTCGCGTGCCCGACGGCTACCAAATTGTGACGTCAGTACAAAGGAACAGCCATGAAAGTTTTATGCCATTTTAAGGGTCAAGAGTGGCTCCTACTCTACTCCTCTTCCCTCCCCCGCAACCGCCCACACCTTCACCCGCTCGTCTCAACGACTCGAATATCTCCAAAGACGTCGGAGGGGTGTGCAAGGGGCGGTGGGAAGCGGGGAAAGAGGAGGGGGGGGGGGGGCGGACTTCGTTGACGGGATGCGCGACGCGCTAAAACAAGGTAATGTGGTTCCCGCCAAAAACAGGTCAAAAACGTCGTCTGCTTTCATCGGCAGAGGCGCAAAAGTAATATTGTTGGACGGCTGTTTGCTGTGTTTGTGGCTTTTTCTTGTTACACAAAAGAAGCCTTTGGAAATGCCGGTCCCAATATAATGCTGACTGTGCAGACAACATTTAACGCGCGCTGACCGGGGGTAACATCCGGAGTCACGCCAAGGCGTTTGGTTTCCCTTCCCACGCACGGGGCGCGCGTGTCGCCCATGCCGCGCCGGTGCCTTGACAACGCGCGACCACTGACCATTGGACGCCACTGGGGGTAACTTATTAGTTGATAACCTGATAACACAAGGACCACGGTGCCGGGTTCGAACCTTCACATCTCCAGATGGGTTAAACCCGGTGTGCGCAAAAAGGTGGCTTGAATCCATCATTAACATTACCATCAACGTCACCGTCAAATAAACCGTGTTCTGTCGACAGCGTCAATTGGCGCCATTTTGTTTGGTAATACGTCCCTATCATTCGACAATAAACGTTGTATATTTCAAGCAATTCACAACTGCATTGCATTCATCGAACATTTCCCTTGAAATATCACGTATTTGATATCGAGTCTTAATTTATATAAACTATTGAATTTTTACCACATTATGATGTTCACAACTGTTATGTATATGTACGTATGAGCAAATAATTAGCAAGAGACTTCGCATATGCAGTGTGCAGTTTTCCAATTGCCAATAAAAATATGTTTAAATTAAATGAACCCCAAAAATGGGACAAAGATCAGATAAACTCCGCCCGCCCCCCTCCCTCCCCTCTTCCCCTCATCCCTCCCCCTCAAACATTGAGGTTTACCCAGTGGCCAGACACAAAGAAAATGTCCGGCCGCCAGTTACAAAAAAAAGGTTGCCTTCCCGCCCCAAAGCCAATATCCCGAATCCCCCGTGTGTTCAGCTTCGGCATACCGCATCGTCCATAGATCAACATCGAGCTGATAGCTAAGTGCTTCTGATTCCTGAATCAATGAGACATATTACATTTTCATCCCACCCGGATTATTCATGGATATTTATAACCGGTCTCCATCGCTCCTCGGGAGCGACCAACAATATCTTGATTAGCGCAGAAACGGTGAGCCGCGGGCGCTCACAGCGGTGAGGAGCGTTATTAGGATGAAAGTGGTAAAACTAGTCTAGTACCCCAGGCCGATGGGAAACGCAACGCCGAGAAGACTTCTAGGAGTATTAAGCGTGACAAGACAGAGGGAAGATAAAATGGCAATGTTGCCCAGGGTTTGATACCGCTGGTCCATAAAGAAAGGCTTTTACCGCTCCATCTGTATTAATCAACGCCAATGGAGAAGACTAGGGGTGCTTCCCTTCCTTCCGGTTTTCAATCTTCTCCGCTAGGGGGAGTCGAGGAGCGCAGTTGAAAATATGTTTCCGGAAGTTGTGTCGTATTATGGTTAGGTGTCGCCACTGGTGGTGCCTCTTCAATCTCCGTTTATATAATGTATAAACACTCAATCATCCAACTTACTTAGGATCCATATTTGTTCCTTTTGCGCTTCGTCTTGCATGAGATGAGACAACCCCAAGAGTAGACTACTTTTGTCGGTGGGGTACCTACATGGTAACAAAATGTCCCTTTGTGTCTTGGCTTTTGTCGGGAGGTAAACACTCATCCGCCAGATAAATCTACATCTTTGTGACAAATAGAAGTGCTTTGCGCTGTAAAGAAACCCATAATGCAGAGGATTTATGCCGAGATTATTGCAATTTTCTAGTCTGCGCCGAAATGGTCACTGCCTACGGGTTTTTTAAAGTGTGGGTACGAGCTGGGTAATAGTTCTGGATTACTTCGTACAAAGCCTGAATCTGTGTGGAAGAAAATAAAACTGCTTGCCGTCCGATAGAATGTCTCCGTAACGAATAACATCAGCGGGAATGGACAATCCACAAGTTTTGCCTATCTCTCCGTGCATAAAGGAACTGAAGTCTTCAGCTCACGTTTTATGATGGGATTCTCCCTCCTTCCTAACATTCCCAGGCATTGCGATAATAACATGGACGTGCCCCAAGTTTGTTGTTGATCTGAAAAATGCAATGACAATACTGACACCAGCTCTATAGTGCTATCCGTCCATCATCGAACCGTTTGAATTGTCATTCAGAGAAACGTCACTTTTATTTTTTTTTACCTTTTCTTATTTTTTTATGACATCTTATAAAGTCTTTATCATTTGAAAGCGTTGCGTCGCATCGGGTTCCCTCCCCTCCTACCCTCACTTACCCCCCGCCCCTGCCCCAGCCCCCGCCCCCTCCTACCCCCTACCCCGCCCCCCTCCTCCTAATTCTTCACCCCGGCGTCACCGCGACCACGTGGTTGAACCATTCAGTGTGCGAGACATGCCCTACAGGAGGGTGGCGGAGTGCGACAAGAATGCATCGATTGTCACTCATCGCTTCATGAAACAGTATCTGCTTCAGTACACACTCTTCATAACCAGGGGCTGTGGCAGCAGTTTTATAGCGCAAATCCGCTTTGAGAAGTGGGAATGAGTGGGTGGATGGGTGAATGATATGGATGCTGGAGGTGGGTGTGTGAAACAGATGAGTGGGGGGGGGAGTGAAGGAGATGGGGGTTGGAAGGTGGGTGGGTGAATAATATGGATGGGGGGGGGGGTGTGGATGGGTGAAGTAGATGAGTGGGTAGGGGTGTGGGTTTGAAGCAGATGAGTGTTGAGGGGTGTGTGTGAAGGAGATGGGTTTCGAGGGGTGGGGAGTGTTTAAATGAGTGTTGATGGAGGGAGGGAGAGTGGGGGATGGGTTCTGTGGACGCGTGGTCTGATGAATATACGTCACGTGATATTTGTTGTACATGTATGTCCTCTTCAAACGCCTGACTGTGGCAATTGGCGCATTTCATCGGTAACCCGGGTATATCCCCAAGGTGGACCGAATACGCACATTGCGCATTGGCATACCGCCCGAAATTTATTTCACCTGGATCGGGGTGCGCGCGCATCCACTCGGTATGCCGATGTGCCCCGTTCAAACCAGCACGGGATAGTCGGGAGAAGATGGCGGCTGATTGAAAAGGCTGGTTCCATTGCCCCTAAATAAACCGGAAATGGCCGGTGTGAACATTTCATTGACATATCCGGCGTGGCCCTACCTGCAGGCCTGGATGAGGTTGAGTCTTAGAGGGCGGCCTACCGGTCCTGGCCCAAAGAAATGCGGCCATTGTTGGAGTTGTGTGCCTAGATGTTTAATCTCCCACACATGGCGAGTCGCCAATTCGTTTTGTCCATCACAAACCTGTTAACACTGCGGTGAAACGGCTGCATCCTGCGCTAGGTGGCGCCACTGCCTTAAACACGGGTCGGAATGCGCTTGCGACTCGGTTCTTCATTAGCCTCGTATGGCATAATGTAATCAGCTCTACGTTTGAGTATGTTCTGAACCGTGTCTTTTCCGATGCCAAAGATATCAGCAAGTTGTCGATTGCTCTTGCCCTCGCGTCGTACTGTATATGTCCATGTATATATGATAGCGTAATCCCTGGGTACGAAAGGGGAGGATGGTGATCCATCATGCTACTGGCTAGGAAGGCTGATGAGCGGAAGTCTCGACGAAAGCTGCCGGGTGGGGGCGCGACAGTCGACCGACGCTGACGTCATATCCGTCTGCTCTCAATTACCAAAACGCAGGTCACAATATGCTTCCCACTATAGCATAGACGACATAGACTGATAGGACTTATCCCCTATGCAACCCGCCCCTCCGCTCCTCTTTTTCAGCCCCCCCCCCCCATCTCTCCGCCTCTCTCTCTCTCTCTCTCTCTGTCTCTCTCCCCTCTCCCTCTCTCTCTCCCACCCCCATCTCTCTCTCTGTCTCTCCCCCTCTCACCGTATGTAGACTGCCCCATCCTTTCGTTCCCTATTTGTCATTACTAGCTGCGGACCGAACCTGGGAGAGCGGGACTGCCACGGGATCCGAACCCCGCCCCGACCCCCCCCCCCCTCCACACACACACACATCCCTCTCCCCCTACCCCCCCCCCCTCTCCCCCTCCCCCTCCCGGTCGTAAGTTTTTTTTAAACCTGCTCAGTGCCCCCCCCCCCCGCTATCCGCCCCTGCTTTACCATACTCTCCCGGTCCCAGGCAGTCGCGTCATCTTCTTCTCGGCTCGTATTTGCCAGCCCAGCCTACAGACTCTCCGGGCTCTGGGCGTATATATATCAAAGACATCCCCCCCCCCCTCCTCCCCCATGTGGTGGCGAGCTTGCTATGGTTGATTACAGAGTAATGCACCGTGCGTAAAGCCACAAGGGGGACATCCACGCTAATCCCAACCCGCCGCCCCCCCCTCCCCCCCCCCCCCTCGTGACATTTCGCTTTTTAACCCCACTTCAGTCGACGTCCCATCCCTTTGCAATCTCGCGAAATCACGTAGTCACCTCGCGGGATCTCGTGAGGACAGTAACCTTTCCACCGTTGCGGGTTGTGGGGTCGAGTGCAGGGGGAGCGAGGTGGGGGTTAGGGGTGGGGGCATATAACCAGACCTGGGGTGCCTGGGGTAAGGTAATAACGGTCACCGTAAGCCGTGTAGGGTGGGAACCCCGTATTTATGTTTAAAGCCGCTTATAAATAAATGTAAAAAGATTGGCATCCAAACTGACCGTGTGCGGGTATGAATTCATCACAAATCGCTTTTCGCTTGGCACATAAAGATATGAAACATAGAGGGGCAGACTACAATTTTTGTTAATACCATATTTTAGGTTGAACTTTATTGCTATTGGCCAGTGAAGTGCATAATTAAAGTGGAGATCTGCTCCTCTAAAAGTATTAACCTAAATAATAACAGTCAAATTAATTGCAATCCATTACTGTTATTATGTAACGAGACGAACAACTTCGCTAAGTAATAAATTAACTCCGTGTAACAGTAACACGAGACGTTTCTATAAACGGTACACCGGGATATCTATATAAACGGTACGCCGGGACATCCCTATAAACGGTACACTTTTGGACGCCTCCCTAGCTCAGTTGGTAAGCGGACTGGTTGGTTTTATATTCAGGACGGTTTAACCGCGTTTGATCATATCGCGTCAATGGCAGAAGGAAGGGAGAGTTGAGCCATGTCCCCGGGGATAACCCCCTACTCTTTGCGAAGAAGGACATAGATTCTTTATCCTGCGACCACACAGACATGGCCACAGCGGGGCTCGAACCACCGATCCGCGTGCCGTTGGGCTCTCAGGTAGCCAGATCACTCAAGGCGAGCCCTCTAGCCCACTGAGCTATCGAGGCGGCCACATAAGCGGACTACACAGCAAACCAACAGGTCTTGGTCCAGATCGGCCTTCGTGTGCTCAAAACTGGCCTGAAACCTGTCACTCTCCGCCGCTCCGCTGCCAGCGCACTGAGCTTCCGACCCCGCAAGACTAGTCAGGCTCGGTGCCCGAATCCGGGGTGGGGTGGGGTGTGGGGGGGCTGAGGGGTCGGTGGCGGGTGGGGTGTGGGGGGCTGGGGGTCGGTGGGGGTATGATCCCAAGAGACTCCTTGACCCATGAGCGCATAAAGATGGCCTAAAACATTGATTCTTTCATCCACGCCATCCGTCGGACCTTGACACCGGACGCCAGACTGTATGCAGCCCGCTGAGAGGCTCAGATTAATAACGTTAAGAGTCCGCTGACGCAGAAGGTTTCCATGACGTGTACATTATGGATTAACTGACTGTAAAGTCTACTGTCGCAGGTTGTTGCAATATGCACCGGGGGCCGCCTCGATAGCTCAGTGGGCTAGAGCGCTCGCATTGAGTGCTCTGGTCACCTGAGAGCCTAACGGCACGTGGGTCGGTGGTTCGAGCCCTGCCGTGGCCATGTCTGTGTGATCGCAGGATAAAGATCCCATGTCTTTCTTCGCAAAGAGTAGGGGGTTACCCCCGGGGACATGGCTCCACTCTCCCTTACTTCTCTCATTCACGTGATATGACCAAACGTAGTTAACGCGTCCCACCAACCAACCAACCCTTCAGGCTTGCGGAGTCTGTGTAAGTCCGCAACAGCATAGGATCCAAATGTTGGAGGGGTCAGAGGGTGATAGCCATGGTTGCTGGTCACCAGGGCTCACCAGGGGTCACCAAAGGTCACCAGGGCTCACCAGGGGTCACCAAAGGTCACCAGGGGTCACCAGGGGTCACCAGGGGTCACCAGGGGGTCACTCCCCAAGTCGTATTTACTTAGCATTTTGGGTATCACTTATTTTTTATATTGAAATGTGGCACCGGTACAAGGGTTTAACATTTAATTAATGAAATAGATAGTGTTAAAAGCGCAATTATGTTTAAAACACTGTACTGAGAAATATATTAACGACTTCTATAAACGGTACACCGGGATGGGACGTCTATAAACAGTACACCGGGACACCTCTATAAACGGTACATCGGGACGCCCCTATAAACGGTGCACCGAGACGCTTCGATAAACGGTTCACCGATGTGCCAGAGAGATGTCTCATCCATACTTCCCAGCCGCCCATCACCTTAACGAGCACTCTGTTCTCGTCTCTCCCTGCACCTTTCAACCCCCCAAAAAAGAACCATATACAAGGCTGGGGTGGGGAGAGGCGGAGGGGGGGGGGGGGGCTGCGTTGAAGCCTAGGATTAGCAGTTTTTCTGGCACTGTCTACCGTGCTATGGTATTCAGTCCACGGTTAAGGACTTCGTCCCGATATAACATAACGACATCAGGTATTCCAGGATGGCGGCCGGCTTCAGGACAGGACGGGGGTTGGTTGGGGTGGGTGAGGGTGGCGAGGAGGCGTGGGGAGTGGGGGGAGGGGGGGGGGAGGAGAGGAGTTATACTGCGCCGTAAATCAATAGGAGATGCAAATCCAAGCACTGTTTTATGCCGATATTTTGCGGGAGAGTCGTGGCGGTGATGCAGATAAATATCCTTCATATTTTTCACACTTGTCCAGACCCCGGAGTCCCGAGCCGCGCGGTCGTCACGTCACGAGTGGTTGTATCCAGTGTCAAAAAAATTCCGCATCGGAACGGGGGGCGATTCGCTGGCCACCACTCCCCTCGGGCTTCAGACCAGACACGTCAGGCTGTCTTCCCGTCAGGCACCGCGCCTCCCGTCTAGAGCCATGCCTCTGTGACTCTGGGCATGTTGTGATCGATGACGGGCTCACGGGTGGATCGGGTGTTTTACGCCAGCTTTGTGCACATATAATAGGCTACACCGAACCAACGTCATGTGTTTGATAGCAAGCCGGGAATAGATTGTTGCATACGTTTGCGTTGTTGGATATTAATGTCACCGACCTTAATTGATTAATTAACAATTAATAATTAATTAATTAGTTAATTAATGGCAGACTGTGCTAAATATGGGGAAGATTTCAAACGGGGAAAGTTATATGAGCGTGTAACACGGGAGTTGGGGGTGGGGGGGGCAAGGGTCCCTCGAGCCTTGCCCTTCGACAACGTCCCCCACCCACACTACTCCCACCACCCTTTATTTGTTGCATGACATTGGATATTTGGCTGCCGTAAAGCTAGGCCTGGAATATGTAAAGAATTATATCGAATTTACCACACATACCGTGTTTTCTCGATTTTGCGTCTAGGCGCTGATTGTCCTCAAGCAATGAATTGATCGGCGCTTATTATTTCGAATGGACGCTTATGCGAGCACGGGCGGTAACTCATTTCTTCCTGACGATCAGGACCAAACAATCATGCTTTTATTTCGTCCCAGCAGGGACGCCTAATCGGGCAAATAATGTTGATTAATTGTGGGTAACCACATAATGGGTCACAATAATTCCTTCCTTCCTTAAAGCCCGGTTCTCTGTAGGCCCAGGTCGAATAGCCAGAGAGGCTGTGTTGGGGTAGCGGCGGGGAGGGGGGGGGGGCGGTAAAACTAATTGAGCTACGCACAAATCTTCTAACACCTAACGTACATAGATTTCACGCAATGGGTCACAATTCATTCCTTCCTCAAATCCCGGGTTCTGTGTTGGCCCATGTCGAGTAGTCGGATGCGGTGTGTTGGGGTGGCGGGGGGGGGGGTACAACTAATTGAGATACCCACAAATCTCTTAGCACCTAACGAACATAGATAGAGTGGTTTCAACACCACCTCCCCCCCCCCCCCCCCCCTACTACTACGTGTATTGTGGAGTTCCACGTGCAGGGTATGCGCAAGACGAGAACAGCTCCTAATTGGATTGACAGAGAGGGGTTGGGTCAAGGTCGCTGCAAATGAAGCCCTCTTAGCCGCGGTGCATTACGGGAGGCGCTGATTCACGTATGGTGGGTGGGTTGGGGGGGGGGGGGTGGAACCAATCAGGTGACCGGAAGCCGCCCGCAGTGGTCATAGCAACTCCATGGTCGCCCTACTGTACGTACGCACCCACCCACTCACCCACCCACTCAGTTATCCACGGAACCCTGCATGCTTCCTACGTCGCTTATTTCTCGCCCAGCCTCCCCTCCCCCCTCCCCACCCCACTTATTATATTTCTCGCCAAGCTCACTTCCCCCTCACCCCCCCCCCCCCCTCTCACAGAGACATCAGTGGGTATGTCGCCGCCGGGAACAACAAGACCATGGCCAATCTTTACAACGGATAGCTAGCTAGGGAAGTAGCCTCTCTGACGGTCCATTGTCAATACCACCTGATCAGCTCTGTCAGGAAACCTTCGCCAGTTTCCCCTTCAAAGGGGACTTTCTTAAGGCTGGTCAGCTGTCCCCGATGGCCTGCTAATTGCAATTAATAATCTCTTTGACCCTCAATGGGGAGACGTCACAGTTACACAATAACTGACGGAAGCTATGCGCGCGGGTGGATAGTCTTGTGGATAACCTTGAGTCGTGTCTACACACTCCAAGGAAATTTCTTGTGTTGTCTGATTGACAATGTCACTCCCAAAGAGCGTAGGGCTATAGTGGTGGAGGTCACCAGTTGCATTTCTCTATCTTGGAATGACGTTTTCATCTAGTTCCCCTGCTTAGTCTAAGGGCGAGACCCAGCATTTGATTTAGATGTGTTCTAACCCAAATTGGAAATGTAGGTCAGAGAATGACCTGACCTAATTCGGAAAACACTGCTGTTCACGCTGTGTTCTTACGCGTGTGTGTGATTGTTTACGCAGGATGTCCATACGGATTTCCATAAAGTGAACAACGTCAACATCTCATCGGTATGATTATCTCGTACGTGGGTTATCGCTACTCATAGAGACAAAGTCGTTATTTATTTGTAATAATAATGATCGTTGAATAAATATCTTTCACTGTTGTACAGATAATTATACGTGAAACAAATGTACACATGTTGATCATTCAGAATAGGCCATTGGTGTTGTTTTCTACCCCGTAGTTATACCTTACATCACTTATGTATTTCTGTTTTCATGATTAAATCACAACAGTTCATGATATTTATTGCTACATTAATATATTCTGACGTTCATATTGCGAGATGATGAGTGGGCTTTCGTTCTCATTTTCGATTACGCATCAGTCCCCACCTCCCGATGTGGCTCCTTCTTGGGACTTAATTGTGGATATAAATGTCGTCTGGTAACAGCCCAGTCACCCGTTTATATGTCCGCCGTTTTTCTATGCCACACCGAGGCACGTTGGGAACCAGGTGCTTCCAAACAACCTCGTTATATGGTGCATTATATCTAGGAGATTAGATCTAGGAGTCAGGCAAAAGGATTCGGCGTTGATACAGTCACGTACAAAAACACGTTCTATCTATATATTTTGAGCGGCGCCAAATAAAGTGTTAAGATTGATTCGATGACGCCAGAGTGGCGGGACAGCGAACTAATTGCCCTCATTATAACGCTTGTTTGATGTGTGATACATCTAAATTCCGACACGTGTCTCCCTATTATCGCCCAGTTAATAACGTACGCATCAATAACCAAGCAATATTACCACATGGGGCACAAGATACTTGAACTATAATTTCTTGAACATCTTTCTTGAAAGTTCTTTGATAAAACATATCTTAATTGCTTTGACAGAATACAATAACCATCGTCAGACTGCCAGAGCGACACACCCTAATCTTATTTATCAACATGAACAAATTCGAAAAATATAACTTTATCACAATCACCCGGTTGGCCGTTTTCTGCCTAAAACTTAAAACAAGATATTCTGTTTCTGGCTTGAAATGTTAATTTTAATATGGTAACAACTTTTCTTAAACAATATTCTTGTGCAAGATGCCGGCGTCAAATACTACATTTGAATAGATTACAACATCCTTTAAGCATCTGCAGCACGGATTTAACAAAAAATGCTTGGATAAGAACAATTTTAACCATTATTAATAGTAATTGATGTTTCAATATTCGGTATGTGAAATGAGATGATAATAACGCCTGTTATCAGTGATAGGGGGAGCCCCCCATTGCTCAGTTGGTAAGCAGTCTGAGCTGCAGATCAATAGGTCGTGGGTTCGAATCCTGCAACGTGCATCTGGGGGCAAGCTTCACATCCAACGCCATTTCGTTGTCCCGGGAGACTTCCTGCTTCAGTTTAGCCTTATATATATAATATTATATGTATGTGCACAAAAGCTGCCTGAATAAAAACACCGTATCGCATTTATTTATTTTCTTTCCCTCAGATCCACGTGAGAAGCCTCCCGATCCGGGCTCCCAGCTCCAGGCTGGCGGGCATGAGTTCAGTTTCCAATACGCCTTAGCCAAGAACCTGCCTTCGTCTTTCGAGTCCCAGGACCTGCAGTTTAAAGGCCGAGTCCACTATCTGCTCCGCGCCAAGCTGGACAGCCCGGATGACCACATGCGACAGCACCGCGACAAGATCTTCATCGTGCTCAGCATGCTGAACCTCAACCACGAACCCAGGGCCTCGGTAAGCAGCGAGTTACCACCGAGAGCTGGCGGCGCCAAGCGGAGGCCGCAAGAACTAAATATTGCCAATCTTTCGCCATGGCAACCGAAATATAAGCATTTAATCTTTAATTTACATGTTTACTACTTGGTCCTCTGTAACATGTCGATGTGGGGTATGGGTTAAAAACAAATATGTAAGATACTCAGACACGTCATAAAGCTTGGATTTTTGGCCAGCTTTACGACATATTTTGTGATTATTTTGGTTGTCATGACGCCGGGCATAAGCAGACATTCGTGGAATAAACCTCTTTTTTTCTCATTCCACTCCCCAATATATGGAGACAAATAACCCTTTTATACATTTTCCCGCTGACAGCCCTATTAAATAGGATTTGACGTAAACGGCCAGACTTGTTTTAGTTGCGTAACATGTTTTTAACCCAAGTTCCCAGTAGATCCATAAACAATCATTATTTAGGGCCAAAAATGGAAAAAAGAAGATCGGCGACACTTTTTTAGCAACCCTCTCGCTATCGACCGCAGAGAGGACGGTTCAGCAGCTCGTCAACTCGTCAAATGCTACTGGGCCATATTCGGTCTCTATGCGGTCTATATGGGGTCTCTATGTGGTCTCTATGTGGTCTCTATAGGGTCTCTATGGGGTCTATATGGAGTCTTTATGGGGTCTCTGTGGGGTCTCGGGGCAATTCCAACCCGGAATGAGACGAAAGGTTTTCATCCAGCTTAAAATACACCAAACGAAAATCCTGAAAAAGTAACTGGAAATAACTGGAAGAAGTGAGTAAAAAAAAAAGAGCCCTACACTATTGGCGGCGTGGAAGACGATCTGAATGCCGCAGTGTCTGGCCCTTTCACACATCAGGAGCTTCACGAGGTCCGACTCTTTAAAGAGCAGGGGGATACCTTTTCCGATCTCCGTGATTGGCATCCAGGAATACTTGGAGATTCGCTATTAGCTGTTGGCAATTCTTAGGGATCGTTATCCGTATAATTTCTGGTTCAACGCGAAGACCCTTTCCCCATTTGCCGTGATCCGCTATTATAACAATCTGTAAATTTGTCGATATTTGCAATATCTTTTTTTTATTTTTTTATCGTTCAATCTTGAACTGTTCTCACCTTGGAGATTCGACATTAATCTCCCTCTAATTCTTGGGGATTTGCGATTCAGAGGGTGTATCGTAGGGTGGCGCTTGACAGAAATCCCATACTTAGGATACAGAGAGTATAATGTAGGCTAAATGACCTATTGCAGCGACATGTTTGCCAACAAGCCGGCTAGAAAGCCACCACATTTTGCGATGACGTCAGCAAAAATAAGCATATGGACCAATTATTTTTCGCGGAAAAAACGAAGTAGCGTTCTACATAAGCACTGACCTTGTGGCTCTATTATTATTATTGTTATTATTATTATTATTATTATTATTGTCATCATCATCTTTACTCGTATCGATCAGCAAAACCCAAATACATAGTGAAAAGGGTACACTGCAGTTGACGTACAGCAAAATTGCACAAATCCTGATGAAAGAGGTACACAAGACTAGCCATTGGTCGAGCCTGCCTTTAAACATCCGGTTTGTCCTCCAGGACAGTGTTCACTTGAGGAGGGACAAGAATCTCTGCTGTTGCTGCTGCAAGACGGGTCCCGTGTCCTGTGCCTTGCGTCTGGATCGGCGGGGATACGTCCCCGGGGAGGACATCAATCTGGATGCCGAGATCCAGAACCTCAGCCGGAAGGAGGTGACCACATCGTACGTCAGCCTGCAGCAGGTAAGACCTTGAGCAGGATATGGCGTCAATATAGAGCAGCTGGAAATATAGTGCGTCTATAAAGAGCAGCGAATTGGCAATAATTGCGTCAATATAGTGTGTCTATATAGCAGGTAGACAACGTAATATGTCAATATTCAGCATGTAGGCAATATATCCCGTCAATAAACAGCAGCTAGCAAAATATTGCATCAATATACAAACATGTAGGCAATATATTGCGTCAATATTACAGCGGCTGGCAATATATTGCGTCAATATACAACACGTATACGCTGGTAGGCAGTGTATTGTGTCAATACGAAACATGGAGTCACTATATTGTTACAATAAGCAGCAGTTAAGTAGGTAGAATATTGCGTCAATATACAACATATAGGCCATATTCGGTGGCAATACACAACAGGCATGCAATATAGTGCATCAGTATTGCAGCAGCTGGCAATATATCGCGTCAATATAGAACACGTAGGTAATATACGCTGGTAGGCAGTATATTGTGTCAATATGAAACATGGAGTCAATATATTGTTACAATAAGCAGCAGTTAAGTAGGTAGTAGATTGTGACAATATACAGCAGGTTGATTTGATATAAATTTATTGTGTCAATATATAGATCAATACATTGTGTCAATACAAAGACCAATATAGTGTGTCAATATAAAGACCAATATAGTGTGTCAATATAAAGACCAATTTAGTGTGTCAATATAAAGACCAATATAGCGTGTCAATATAAAGACCAATATAGTGTGTCAATATAAAGACCAATATAGTGTGTCAATATCAAGACTAATGTATTGCATCAATATCAGCAGATGTTTCACTGTTCCTTCTCGCTACCCTTGCAGATAGTTCACTTTCACGCTCACGGATCGTCGCGGTTTAGTACCTCCGATATCTTCCGGATATCCGGTGGGAAGATAAAGGCTGGAGACAACGCCTTCTACCATGACATCATTCACATCCCGCCCCTCCCGCCTTCCCGCCTGGACGGCTGTCGGCTCATCGACATCGAATACGTCATCATGGTAGGCCGAGTGGTCATGCCTGACGTCATCATGGTAGTGACGTCATCGTGTTGGGACCAAGTGACTGTGACGTCATCATGCTTATCCGAGTATCTGTGTGTCGTCATCATGTGAGACCAAATAACAGTGCGACGTCATCATATTCGACTGAGTTATAACGTGTGACGTCATCTTCTTAGACCAAATAGCTCTATGTGACGTCACGGTGGTTGGCTGAATAACGTGTTGTTACGCCCACTTATGAATATATGTATGTACCTGACATAAGCCTATCACGAGGCATGATTTATGCCATCGATCCTATCTGTGGGAATATTAACCAAGCAATGAGACATGTACGGGACGCGTCAAATATGTCCATTTACTGGATGAACGATTTACTATGGGAGATTATTCCCTCCTGTCGTCTGAGAGAGAACACTAGAACATAAAAATGAGTAACAATCATGTAATGTGACGATGTTTCGCCCGCCAGGTGGGAGTGTTGCCTTCCGGTATGACGTCACCAGTGGACGTGACGGTTCCCATAGTGATCGGGACCATTCCTCTCAACGACGTTGTCCCGGCCGGTATGACTGGTACGACATGACCGCCAACCGATTCGTACCATTGTAGTATATTTCAGTAGAAATCAATCTCCGACATATATATGTAACATATCGATTCTCCTCCAATATTTTCTACGTGACTTGCATGATTCTATTTCTGACCTCTTAATGCATCGAAACGCTTTGGAACAAATTTTTGAGAGATATTACAATATATTTCTAAGAGTAAGAAAGAAATTATGTAAATCCAAATGTACCATTAATTGAAAAGGTTTAATCCAGTATCCCCACTTGCTTTCTAAACCGTAATTGCCCTATTATATGTCCAAAGGCCAACATTATGTGTTCCAAATATTCACGCCAGTGATTAATGTGACGCCGTTTATCTTCAGTGTCACCATCATTCAGTCGCTACAGCCACTCGAGTGGCGAAATCGAAGATTACGACGAGGAAGATTATCAACGAGGGAAGTTCCAACACGTCTACACCTACTACAAATCTCTTTACAAAAGAGCGGAATCCACAGAATTTATCGACAGCTCTTGATGGAGTACTGCAGCGAATATTTGTGAAGCATCTTCGTCGTAAGAAAATCGGTTCCGCGCTGTGTAAACTGTGTCGCGTACTTCGTGTGCCCTGCTTTTCTGTTCTGACGTGACAGTTATGGACGATGACGGGATCGTGATGACGTCATTTAGGTGATAACGATGTCGTAGGTTCATTTAAAGTGATGACGTCATTTCTTCAGACCATAAGGATGTAAGTCATTGATGAATTGTAGTCGCGAAGATGTACTTTTTCGTTTTTCTGTATAAGAAAAAAATTCTTCGAATTAAATGCGACACTGAGCACTTTATTTACAACAGCAGTGTTATAAGGTGAAACAAACGCTGACATAACAAAATGTTTCAAACGGAAGAATATAGCGTATTTTTGTAAGCAGTGTGTATAGTACGCCGCGATGTGGCAGTTTTTGCAGCACTGGGTAAGGTGATAATAATGTCAGTACTTATATTTGGGTAATTACGGTAAGTGAGGCACGGTGACAGGCCAACAGTGTTCACAAAATGGGGAAACAGTTAAAAATAAACAGGTTTATGCTTGGCAGCTTTGCTTCCGAATCAATAAACTACAGGATTCCTTCTATAGCCGTTAATTTTCCGTCATTTGCGTAGAAATATTGTGATAACATTGTCACTCAAAGTACGAAAAAAAGAGAACCCACAACGAATGCATGATGCAAGATTGAAACGATAGATTGAGAAAGACTGATCCGATCTTATAACAATGATATAATCGTGTTGGAAATGAGAAGTCATTTACAGAATGTAATGCACTGAAGAACCAGAGAAGTGGTTGCTTAGGGGATAGGAATTATTTGTCCGTTGGCTCCTTGACGGGAGCAAATGCGAAATTTTGCTTTCGTGTCGCAATCTCGACGGAAAAGTTCCAGTTATCGCCTATAAGTACGAAAAAGGCGATGTGGTAGGCCTACCGTGATAGAGGGGGTAGGATGGCGAGGATGGTGTATGTGAGGGGGAAGGGAGGGGGGCGGGGGGGGGGGGGCGTAAGGATACGCCGAACCGGTCCTTCTGTGATGACCTCATCACTCACCCGAAATTAATAAGGCGTTGTTAATAAAACATGATCGGAATATCAAAGAAGATTACAGTTGTTTGTTTATTGGTATTACTGGATTATTGGTCCATTCAGCCTGTCACGAGATCTTATTGCAGTAAATGCGCGAACGTTATTCTGTTATTTATAACCATGATTGTTCATGTACAGTTAGAACGGTGACCGGAATCACATTCTCACCGGGCATTATGACCATAGGAAACTGCGAATTGATGTATCCACAAACAAGATTCCAGATAGTTTTATTCGCTATAAATGTTGTACAAATATTTCGCTTGTGCAAACCTTACTTCAGGAACAATGGACCAGCGGGACGCTGTAGACGCTATGACGTCACGAATCACAGTAGAAACTCGAGATCAACGGAGGTCGCTCACTTAACACCGAAATGTACAAGCTTAACAACTCCACATGTATGTAGAGGATGGGTGGATATCAAAACAACATGAACAGCAGTTAAAAGTTGACGTAGATACGCTCTACTATGATCTGGTCCACTAAGTAACACATTGTGTGGAGAAAGAACAAATAGGATAACATACGTCAGTGAAACGCGTATGCAGACAGAAACGTTTCACAACAAACGTATGTCACGAAACAATGCTACTCGCTATCGACGCCATTTTGAAAATTAAAAACATTTGCAAGTCATTGGTTTATTCAGGTTACACAGAAATCTAGTCAGATGGAAGTCAAGGCCGCTTAAACTGTACATTTATTATGACACAGGAGAATAGGTAAACAGACAGCATGTTATCACGATACAGAACGAACTTAGGCCCCCCGCCCCCCCCCCCCCCCCCAACTCCCCCGACCTTCTTGGCGCAGGTGACAGCCTCTATCCACGCACCACCAACACCTGGCCAAGCGGATGTCATAATGCCATCCTACAAGGCCCAGTCGCCAGGATCTCAACGATAATATAAGATGTAAAATGGCCATCTTTATAAGGCGAGTTTAGATGGGGTTAGAGAACTCTATCGACCGGATATCAATGAATAGCAACAACCTTGGAGCAACAGTATCACTGTTAGCTGTAAATAATCATCAGGAACGTCTCCTATTTCAACCATGATGGCTGGATGACGTTATGATCGATTACATAAAAACTTCTGATCCAACTCGGATCTTGTTAAACGTCCGCTTGTTAAACGCGGACGTTTAACAAGATTTGATTCGATTGGGGCTTAACGGCACGTTAAGCCTGTGAGGCTATATTGCGCCATGTTTAACATGATCCTTAACTGACGATAAATGGTGAAGAACTACTTTCACAGTGTGAATTTATCGCCACAAGCCAACAGCCGGGCCTGCACGACAGCAGTATACCACCCTGGAGCAATGGGCGATATTAGAGACCAGGATGTGTCGGCAATGACGCCATTATTTGCGACAAATCTGGGTGAACGACATCGTACATTGTTTGAGAGTATACAGGTCCCTCCGCGCATGCGCAGACGGCACATCTTGGTTCGACAATATTTTGGGTTCCTTGGCAAATAATGACAATAACATGGTCGCTAGTATTTAATAATGTGGGTCAAACAAAACTAAATCTATGTTCAGTGGTCCTTAACCTTATTTAAGTTTCTCATGGAAAATATAACTGTATTAGTAACTTTAATCGACTTATACTGTCATAGGTGGATAATAGTTTTCAATAACTCAGCGGGATCTAGCACTAGACATACTTTTCCATTCCCATACCATCCACGTCCGAACGAAATCTTGGCACAATCTGGATATCAGACGAAATTGGTTTTTCATAACGTTACCCTGTAATACACACACTACCAAATAAAACTGCTTCATATTGGTAACGGAATGACTTTCATCTCCTTCATAACCAGCCTCACATACTCCCGCCCCCCTTCCCCAATAAAAACAAAATAGATATATAAATTGTTTTGACGGCAGGAGGGGAGTTCTACTTGAATTTGAACTCGACCTTGCAGAGATAGCGCATGACGATTTGCTTGACGTCGTAGACAATGAACTCGTTGTAGTTGAGAGTATACCCCTGTGGGTTGTTCACCCCGGTGTTCACCGGCTTGCCCAGTGGTACCGTCGTGCCGTCAGCCCTAAAAGAAGGAATGGGGGAGAAAAACAATGAAATGCAAATTAAAGTAGATGAATAGGTCCCCTGGGATAACGACTTAAGATTATATTATCGCGACACTGGGAATGGTCCAGGCAAAGAAGAGCCATGTCTTCGGAGGTAACCCCTTACTCTTTGCGAGGAAATAGTTGGCTTCTTTATTTTTCACAAACAAATATGCACAGGTGGGGTTCGAACCACGCACCAACTGCTTGGGCTGGCCTGGCAGAGAACTCTCGACAACAGCCGAACACGCTACCCACTAGGCCACGGGGTGACGCCCTTCCCCCCCTCGGGATCATCTAGTGGGTTGGATAAAAAAATATTCGAACCCACGACCTGTATGTCTGTATGTTGGGGAAACACACTAACACTTAATTTTTTACAAATAAAATGGTTCAATGTTCCATGCTGTTTAGGAGACCGCCAATATGATAAACTAAACTATAAAATGAGTCCCATGTTACGTTATCTGTTCAGTGCTTTGTTACTTTATGTATGGAAAGCCACGGACAATAATACCACACTATTACATACGTTTCTATGACCTTGACCAACCAAAAGACCGTTTGAGTGGCTCTTACGCAAGCAACGCTACCAGAGGTTTAGCTAGAGTCTCTCTAGCCAGGCGTTTTTCTTTCCTTTCATGGCTTGATGTATATCAGCTTTTTCGTTGTACACTTGGTTTAAATAAATGCCATTTGACTTGACTTGACTCGACATCAATAAAATGGAAATCTTACTGGCAGTACAGCAATACCGGAATAATATGGAAATCTTCACTCACATGGCAAAGTTTTTCTTTGGGTCGGGGGCCAGCTTGCCCATGCCCCTGACACTGTGTGTGCCGGGCGGCAGGTCACTGGCGTCCGGGTCGGCACTCAGCAGGTCGTGCGTCGTTCCCAAGGAAACCTGCAACAACAGACGCGGGATGTGTCACGTGACAATCACAATGGTGGATGGGTGGGTGGATGGAAGGAAGGATGGAAGGAGGGATTGATGGATATATGGATGAATGGATGGGTGGATGGATAGATGGAGGAACGAATGGGTAGATGGATGAATAAATGGACGGACGAATAAATTGACGGATGGATAAATGGATAGATGGAATAGATAACCAATGGATGGACGGAAGGACGGATTAAATATTGGACGGATCAATGGGTGGAAGGTTTGTTGCTTTATGCCACCTTTGTGCATGTATAGGCTGAACCTGTTGACGCGGCTTACCTCACACAGCATCACCAGCCCCGCTTACCTCACACAGCATCACCAGCCCCGCTTACCTCACACAGCATCACCAGCCCCGCTTACCTCACACAGCATCACCAGCCCCGCTTACCTCACACAGCATCACCGGCCCCGCTTACCTCACACAGCATCACCAGCCCCGCTTACCTCACACAGTATCACCAGCCCCGCTTACCTCACACAGCATCACCAGCCCCACTTACCTCACACAGCATCACCAGCCCCGCTTACCTCACACAGCATCACCAGCCCCGCTTACCTCACACAGCATCACCAGCCCCGCTTACCTCACACAGCATCACCAGCCCCGCTTACCTCACACAGCATCACCAGCCCCGCTTACCTCACACAGCATCACCAGCCCCGCTTACCTCACACAGCATCACCAGCCCCGCTTACCTCACACAGCATCACCAGCCCCGCTTACCTCACACAGCATCACCAGCCCCGCTTACCTCACACAGCACCACCAGCCCCGCTTACCTCACACAACATCACCAGCCCCGCTTACCTCACACAGCATCACCAGCCCCGCTTACCTCACACAGCATCACCAGCCCCGCTTACCTCACACAGCATCACCAGCCCCGCTTACCTCACACAGCATCACCAGCCCCGCTTACCTCACACAGCATCACCAGCCCCGCTTACCTCACACAGCATCACCAGCCCCGCTTACCTCACACAGCATCACCAGCCCCGCTTACCTCACACAGCATCACCAGCCCCGCTTACCTCACACAGCATCACCAGCCCCGCTTACCTCACACAGCACCACCAGCCCCGCTTACCTCACACAGCATCACCAGCCCCGCTTACCTCACACAGCACCACCAGCCCCGCTTACCTCACACAACATCACCAGCCCCGCTTACCTCACACAGCATCACCAGCCCCGCTTACCTCACACAGCATCACCAGCCCCGCTTACCTCACACAGCATCACCAGCCCCGCTTACCTCACACAGCATCACCAGCCCCGCTTACCTCACACAGCATCACCAGCCCCGCTTACCTCACACAGCATCACCAGCCCCGCTTACCTCACACAGCATCACCAGCCCCGCTTACCTCACACAGCATCACCAGCCCCGCTTACCCCACACAGCATCACCAGCCCCGCTTACCTCACACAGCATCACCAGCCCCGCTTAACTCACACAGCATCACCAGCCCCGCTTACCTCACACAGCATCACCAGCCCCGCTTACCTCACACAGCATCACCAGCCCCGCTTACCTCACACAGCATCACCAGACCCGCTTACCTCACACAGCATCACCAGCCCCGCTTACCTCACACAGCATCACCAGCCCCGCTTACCTCACACAGCATCACCAGCCCCGCTTAACTCACACAGCATCACCAGCCCCGCTTACCTCACACAGCATCACCAGCCCCGCTTACCTCACACAGCATCACCAGCCCCGCTTACCTCACACAGCATCACCAGCCCCGCTTACCTCACACAGCATCACCAGCCCCGCTTACCTCACACAGCATCACCAGCCCCGCTTACCCCACACAGCATCACCAGCCCCGCTTACCTCACACAGCATCACCAGCCCCGCTTAACTCACACAGCATCACCAGCCCCGCTTACCTCACACAGCATCACCAGCCCCGCTTACCTCACACAGCATCACCAGCCCCGCTTACCTCACACAGCATCACCAGACCCGCTTACCTCACACAGCATCACCAGCCCCGCTTACCTCACACAGCATCACCAGCCCCGCTTACCTCACACAGCATCACCAGCCCCGCTTACCTCACACAGCATCACCAGCCCCGCTTACCTCACACAGCATCACCAGACCCGCTTACCTCACACAGCATCACCAGCCCCGCTTACCTCACACAGCATCACCAGCCCCGCTTACCTCACACAGCATCACCAGCCCCGCTTAACTCACACAGCATCACCAGCCCCGCTTACCTCACACAGCATCACCAGCCCCGCTTACCTCACACAGCATCACCAGCCCCGCTTACCTCACACAGCATCACCAGCCCCGCTTACCTCACACAGCATCACCAGCCCCGCTTACCTCACACAGCATCACCAGCCCCGCTTACCTCACACAGCATCACCAGCCCCGCTTACCCCACACAGCATCACCAGCCCCGCTTACCTCACACAGCATCACCAGCCCCGCTTACCTCACACAGCATCACCAGCCCCGCTTACCTCACACAGCATCACCAGCCCCGCTTACCTCACACAGCATCACCAGCCCCGCTTACCCCACACAGCATCACCAGCCCCGCTTACCTCACACAGCATCACCAGCCCCGCTTACCTCACACAGCATCACCAGCCCCGCTTACCTCACACAGCATCACCAGCCCCGCTTAACTCACACAGCATCACCAGCCCCGCTTACCTCACACAGCATCACCAGCCCCGCTTACCTCACACAGCATCACCAGCCCCGCTTACCTCACACAGCATCACCAGCCCCGCTTACCTCACACAGCATCACCAGCCCCGCTTACCTCACACAGCATCACCAGCCCCGCTTACCTCACACAGCATCACCAGCCCCGCTTACCCCACACAGCATCACCAGCCCCGCTTACCTCACACAGCATCACCAGCCCCGCTTACCTCACACAGCATCACCAGCCCCGCTTACCTCACACAGCATCACCAGCCCCGCTTACCTCACACAGCATCACCAGCCCCGCTTACCCCACACAGCATCACCAGCCCCGCTTACCTCACACAGCATCACCAGCCCCGCTTACCTCACACAGCATCACCAGCCCCGCTTACCCCACACAGCATCACCAGCCCCGCTTACCTCACACAGCATCACCAGCCCCGCTTACCTCACACAGCATCACCAGCCCCGCTTACCTCACACAGCATCACCAGCCCCGCTTACCTCACACAGCATCACCAGCCCCGCTTACCCCACACAGCATCACCAGCCCCGCTTACCTCACACAGCATCACCAGCCCCGCTTACCTCACACAGCATCACCAGACCCGCTTACCTCACACAGCATCACCAGCCCCGCTTACCTCACACAGCATCACCAGCCCCGCTTACCTCACACAGCATCACCAGCCCCGCTTAACTCACACAGCATCACCAGCCCCGCTTACCTCACACAGCATCACCAGCCCCGCTTACCTCACACAGCATCACCAGCCCCGCTTACCTCACACAGCATCACCAGCCCCGCTTACCTCACACAGCATCACCAGCCCCGCTTACCTCACACAGCATCACCAGCCCCGCTTACCCCACACAGCATCACCAGCCCCGCTTACCTCACACAGCATCACCAGCCCCGCTTACCTCACACAGCATCACCAGCCCCGCTTACCTCACACAGCATCACCAGCCCCGCTTACCTCACACAGCATCACCAGCCCCGCTTACCCCACACAGCATCACCAGCCCCGCTTACCTCACACAGCATCACCAGCCCCGCTTACCTCACACAGCATCACCAGCCCCGCTTACCTCACACAGCATCACCAGCCCCGCTTAACTCACACAGCATCACCAACCCCGCTTACCTCACACAGCATCACCAGCCCCGCTTACCTCACACAGCATCACCAGCCCCGCTTACCTCACACAGCATCACCAGCCCCGCTTACCTCACACAGCATCACCAGCCCCGCTTACCTCACACAGCATCACCAGCCCCGCTTACCTCACACAGCATCACCAGCCCCGCTTACCCCACACAGCATCACCAGCCCCGCTTACCTCACACAGCATCACCAGCCCCGCTTACCTCACACAGCATCACCAGCCCCGCTTACCCCACACAGCATCACCAGCCCCGCTTACCTCACACAGCATCACCAGCCCCGCTTACCTCACACAGCATCACCAGCCCCGCTTACCCCACACAGCATCACCAGCCCCGCTTACCTCACACAGCATCACCAGCCCCGCTTACCTCACACAGCATCACCAGCCCCGCTTACCCCACACAGCATCACCAGCCCCGCTTACCTCACACAGCATCACCAGCCCCGCTTACCTCACACAGCATCACCAGCCCCGCTTACCCCACACAGCATCACCAGCCCCGCTTACCCCACACAGCATCACCAGCCCCGCTTACCTCACACAGCATCACCAGCCCCGCTTACCTCACACAGCATCACCAGCCCCGCTTACCCCACACAGCATCACCAGCCCCGCTTACCTCACACAGCATCACCAGCCCCGCTTACCTCACACAGCATCACCAGCCCCGCTTACCTCACACAGCATCACCAGCCCCGCTTACCCCACACAGCAGCACCAGCCCCGCTTACCTCACACAGCATCACCAGCCCCGCTTACCTCACACAGCATCACCAGCCCCGCTTACCTCACACAGCACCACCAGCCCCGCTTACCTCACACAGCATCACCAGCCCCGCTTACCTCACACAGCATCACCAGCCCCGCTTACCCCACACAGCAGCACCAGCCCCGCTTACCTCACACAGCATCACCAGCCCCGCTTACCTCACACAGCATCACCAGCCCCGCTTACCTCACACAGCACCACCAGCCCCGCTTACCTCACACAGCATCACCAGCCCCGCTTACCTCACACAGCATCACCAGCCCCGTGTTCTTAGCCTTGGTCGGGTAGCAGTAGTTGGCACTCTTACTGGACATGTCGGCGAAGTAGATTCCCTTTCCGAACTGGATATAAGCAACAACACCTTCGCTATAACTAAAGTATACCTTAATATTTTCATTGTCATAATATTATCGGTATTTAATGTTATGGGACTCTATTTATGAGGTAATCTTACTATAGAGATAGCGAGACGTCATATCGTAAAAAGGTATTTAAAAGCCGAAAATCGAATTCGCATAGCTTTTTCTAATATACGTATACATAAATGTAACAATGTTATATATCATGTACATGGCCCAATAGGAGCAGCGGATATTGCATTGATATTGATATCAACTCCAACACATAGGCATCAAAAGCGCGCCAGGTCGGAACATTTAGTAGGCTACTCAAATTGTTTGATACCCTGGCCATTAAAGTACGCTAAATCCCATCTCTACCTTACATAACCTTTGATACCAGGTAGGATGCTCCTGATAGAAAAGTCAAGGTCCGCGGCCTGTGCTCAAATGTGCGCCCATACAATGTTAACTTGCGGGAGTGCTGGCGCGTTAGACTCCTAATTTTGCGCCACAGCCTTCTAAAATGCGGGAGGGACCGCGTCGATAGCTCAGTGGGTTAGAGCGCTCGCCTTGAGTGCTCTGGCCGCCTGAGAGCTAGACTAACGGCACGTAGATCGATGGTTTGAGCCCAGCCTAGATCGCGGGATAAAGATCCCATATCATTCTTCGCAATGAGAAGGCGGTTACCCCGGGGACATGGCTCCGCTCTTCCCTTCCTTTTCCCATTGACGCGCAATGACCAAAAGTGGTTAAAGCGTCCTAAATAGACCATCAACCAACCAATCTAAAACGCGGAAATCCCGCCATCCCGCGACCTAGATGCAGCAATGATTAATACACACGGCTTAGAGGCGGTGTACTCACCATGTAACCTGTGACCGGGGCCTCCGGGGGAGCTATCCTCAGCCCTTGACTCAGGATACCCACGTAGTTAGTGAGCCTCGAGCCGTGCCACAGCAACATTCTGAGGGGAACAACAGCAACAGAGTTCACATTATATTCCCTACAATCAATTTAATAATCAATGATTTTTTTTTTACATTTCGGTGCCGGAATCCGTAGAATCCACACGGAGCAGTGGCGCGACCTGGTGAGGCAATCACACGTGCGTAACAAGTGCAAAGGTCTGCCACGGTCGTTCTTCCATAGCTCAAGTATTACTCACACCTACAATTTACATTACATTTCGTGGATTCTAACAAGGAAGACGGACGTCTGTCGTCTGCGCGCGGATGACTCGTGACCAGTAAAGAAGTTACGAAAATCGGCAACGAAATGAAAAGAACCGATGATCCCTCATTACAAATCACATCAATTCAGCAATAAATTGTTCATATGCTATGTTAATACTTACTGAAGAGCCTCGCAAAGAAAATTACTCGATTAATTGACTTTCTGTAGTTGTGTAATCACAAATTGAGGCATTATCGCACGACATAGAACCACAGTTATCGTCTCAAGAAAAGTTTAAAATCATTACCACCCTGTGTTTGGAGACGACTATACAACGCAAAATATTGCTTGCCAATCGAGCGCGAAAAGACGGAACAAATGTTATCAAAAGCATACGGAAATGTCATCATCAGTAAGCACACAGGGTCAAAATTACTCTTTTGGTGGTTCGCGACATTCTGTACAAGGGTTGTGTAGAGTAATAACCGATATTTTAGGTCATAACAGGATTATTAATTAGAGGGAAAACCTACTTCTGGCCGTAATCCTTGTATTTTTCCCGTTCGCCTTCGTTTTCCACTTCGAATATATCCAGTAGCTTCATGCCGTACTGGTTGTGGGTCGCGGCGTGTGTGTTGTGTAGGTAGTCCTCAACCATCTACAGCCAATAGATATTGTTACGATATCGCAGGAGAGACATGAATGAGTGCGTTATGACAGAATGCTAATGATAACTGGGTCCGACGAGTTCGGTAGGGTCAAGGGATCAAGTGTGAAAGGTTACGTCAGAATAGTATGACCAGGCAGAATGACAGATGAGCCGGCCGGCGTTGTATGGCACAGTATGCATGTACATGTGAAGAGAACTTGTGAATAAAGATTTTATGGAATAAAAGCAAGTATCAAAACATACATAGATACATCACTAAATATTTCTATATAAGTCCATAGCAAATACATCTCCTTGATGATTTACGATTTGGTCTTCTCTTTTTAAGTTAATATCTACAAGTTGCAATGCAGATAATGTCGCATATATCAGATTTGGTGTTTAAAAGCCTTTCCGACATCAGTCATAATTTATCGTAATATCAGACAAGATATGTTCTTATATCAGTCACAACAGCCTAATATAAGCCCTAACATATTCTTCAGTTCACTCTAAATAAGTACTTAATATCATATTGCATTACATAAATCATTTTTCCGGCATTTCTTGGATTTATGTCTTGCTCCGCTCTACGTCATTAAATTGTAGACGTTTACAGCGAGCGTCCGACTGACCTTGAAGTCTGGATCCTGGTGGTCGAGGGCCTGGAGGTCACACTTGAGGGAGCTGTAGTGGGTATCCACGGGGTTCTCGTCCGCCTTGCTCTCATTGATGATCTTCATGGCGATCTCAATGTCTCCCAGCGCCTCCAGGAGATCCAGCTTCTGCTTCACGTCCATCTTCGTCCGGATCACAGGCGGCTGTCGCATGCTGAAATGTTCACCGCGGTTAAAAGTAACATTTTACGGTGTCCGACGCCGAAATAGTGACATCGGATAATTTTGCAATATTTTCAATACGCTGTCGCATGCTGAAATGTTGGCACGATTTAAATATACAGTGGGAGGGGGGCGTACGTGCCTAGTCCACCACCTACCCGAAGCAGTGTGGTATCCTGGTGTAGAAGTCATTGCAGGCCTGGATCAGCTTGGACCCCAGGTTGCCCTTGGCGATACAGTCGTCGATCTCTTTCAGAGCAGCGTAGCCAGCTTTGATCTGTGAGGTCGTCAGCTTCCCTGTAACCATGGTCACAATAACCGTCACAGCACCGCCATTGAGGTCATAAACAGCTAATACACCATACATAATGCAAGAAGTGTTAAAAACAAGACTTTTTTTATATGCATACATATTCCTTACGGCATAATATCGGATATCAGAAGTACGTAAGATTTGAAGAAGAATATTGTGAAAACGGATTGTTACAATTATATAAGACACGAACATTAAATGGCGAGCTGCGCTGTAGTTCTATGTATTAGTTATGTATATGTATATCCCGTATACATATATATATATAATATGTATATCCAGTACAAAAGGCTGTTTTAAAAGACAACAATATTTGAACATAGCAACTATTACGCACTGCTTTTTTCCAACGTTTCATATGTAACACTTTTGGGGGAAAAAAAATGTAAACTCTGCCAACACGTGGTCGGTTATCTCCCCATTATCGCTCAGTCGGACTCACCAAGGGGAGCCTTCTGGGCGTCGTATTTCATCTCCAGCACAACGTCCTCCATGCTTTTAACGTCACAGATTAAGTTAATTAAATCCTGAAAATAACAGAGAAAACATAATGGATAAGTACAACCAAATACTGCGAAGAAAATCCAAAATGTCAACCAATAGGTTAATTTTAGTTTAATTAATTTAATTTAAATGAGAAACAATCATCACATCATGAGAAACGCTTGTACACGTCCTTTAAGAGAGAACACTGAAAAGATTCATCATCGGGTATTTGCCATTATTCGGTATTATTCCATTATTAGATATGCTATATAAACAAAACATGTATCATATTCCAAGAGCTACCGGTAAAAATATATAGATTCAACCATATTCAAATGCATCGGTAATATCTTCATAATGGCCATGCCTGGAGACGTGATTCTAGCTTGGAGGCGGGCTTCATAATGGCCATACCTGGAGACGTGATCCTGGCTTGGAAGGGGGCTTCATAATGGCCATACCTGGAGACGATATTCTAGCTTGGAGGCGGGCTTCATAATGGCCATACCTGGGGACGACATTCTAGCTTGGAGGCGGGCTTCGTAATGGCCATACCTGGAGACGTGATTCTAGTTTGATGGCGGGCTTCATAATGGCCATACCTGGAGACGTGATTCTAGCTTGGAGGGGGGGCTTCCTAGTGGCCATACCTGGAGACGTGATTCTAGCTTAGAAGCGGGCTTCATAATGGCCATACCTGGAGACGTGATTCCAGCTTGGAGGCGGGTTTCATAATGGCCATACCTGGAGACGATATTCTAGCTTGGAGGCGGGCTTCATAATGGCCATACCTGGAGACGATATTCTAGCTTGGAGGCGGGCTTCATAATGGCCATACCTGGAGACGTGATTCTAGCTTGGAGGCGGGCTTCATAATGGCCATACCTGGAGACGATATTCTAGCTTGGAGGCGGGCTTCATAATGGCCATACCTGGAGACGTGATTCTAGCTTGGAGGCGGGCTTCATAATGGCCATACCTGGAGACGTGATTCTAGCTTGGAGGCGGGCTTCATAATGGCCATACCTGGAGACGTGATTCTAGCTTGGAGGCGGGCTTCATAATGGCCATACCTGGAGACGTGATTCTAGCTTGGAGGCGGGCTTCATAATGGCCATACCTGGAGACGTGATTCTAGCTTGGAGGCGGGCTTCATAATGGCCATACCTGGAGACGTGATTCTAGCTTGGAGGGGGGCACGGGCGTCTTCACCTTAGGCTTCTTCTCTTCCTCCTTGGTCTGTTGAACAAACATATTAATTGCAACACGACAAAGCAAAAACAATCATTGCAATACGACAAAGCAAAAACAATTACTGCAATACGAGAAAGCAAAAACATTAATTGCAATACGAGAAAACAACAACAGAACAACAGATGACATCTCATAGTAGAACAAATGTGAATAAATGATATACCAAGGATTTGTTCATGCATGGAAACACAGAATTATCAATACAGATGGCGATCCTAACTTGAAATATTTTGAGAGACAACGGCCATATTTGATTTGATTGATTACCGCACTCTCAACCTGTAAGGCGGGGCCGGCCCGATGGCTCAGTGGGTTAGAGCACTCGCCTTGAGCGCTCTGGCCACCTGACAGCCTAATGGCGCGTGGATAGATGGTTCGAGCCCTGCTGTGGCCATGTCTGTGTGGTCGCAGGATAAAGATCCCATGTCTTTCTTCGCAAAGAGTAGGGGGTTACCCCCGGGGACATGGCTCCACTCTCCCTTCCTTCTTCGATTGACGCGATATGATCAAAGTGGTTAAAGCGAACCACCGACCGACGTGCCGTAAGGATCTGCCTCAGGCGATGGGGGAGTGAATGAATGACTCACTGAGGCTCAGGCGACGGGGGAGTGAATGAATGACTCACTGAGGCTCAGGCGACGGGGGAGTGAATGACTCACTGAGGCTCAGGCGACGGGGGAGTGAATGAATGACTCACTGAGGCTCAGGCGACGGGGGAGTGAATGAATGACTCACTGAGGCTCAGGCGACGGGGGAGTGAATGAATGACTCACTGAGGCTCAGGCGACGGGGGAGTGAATAAATGACTCACTGAGGCTCAGGCGACGAGGGAGGGAATGAATGACTCACTGAGGCTCAGGCGACGGGGGAGTGAATGAATGACTCACTGAGGCTCAGGCGACGGGGGAGGGAATGAATGACTCACTGAGGCTCAGGCGACGGGGGAGTGAATGAATGACTCACTGAGGCTCAGGCGACGGGGGAGGGAATGAATGACTCACTGAGGCTCAGGCGACGGGGGAGTGAATGAATGACTCACTGAGGCTCAGGCGACGGGGGAGTGAATGAATGACTCACGGAGGCTCAGGCGACGGGGGAGTGAATGAATGACTCACTGAGGCTCAGGCGACGGGGGAGTGAATGAATGACTCACTGAGGCTCAGGCGACGAGGGAGTGAATGACTCACTGAGACTCAGGCGACGGGGGAGTGAATGAATGACTCACTGAGGCTCAGGCGACGGGGGAGTGAATGAATGACTCACTGAGGCTCAGGCGACGGGGGAGTGAATGAATGACTCACTGAGGCTCAGGCGACGGGGGAGTGAATGAATGACTCACTGAGGCTCAGGCGACGGGGGAGTGAATGAATGACTCACTGAGGCTCAGGCGACGGGGGAGTGAATGAATGACTCACTGAGGCTCAGGCGACGGGGGAGTGAATGAATGACTCACTGAGGCTCAGGCGACGGGGGAGTGAATGACTCACTGAGGCTCAGGCGACGGGGGAGTGAATGAATGACTCACTGAGGCTCAGGCGACGGGGGAGTGAATGAATGACTCACGGAGGCTCAGGCGACGGGGGAGTGAATGAATGACTCACTGAGGCTCAGGCGACGGGGGAGTGAATGAATGACTCACTGAGGCTCAGGCGACGAGGGAGTGAATGACTCACTGAGACTCAGGCGACGGGGGAGTGAATGAATGACTCACTGAGGCTCAGTCGGCGGGGGAGTGAATGAATGACTCACTGAGGCTCAGGCGACGGGGGAGTGAATGAATGACTCACTGAGGCTCAGGCGACGGGGGAGTGAATGAATGACTCACTGAGGCTCAGGCGACAGGGGAGTGAATGAATGACTCACTGAGGCTCAGGCGACGGGGGAGTGAATGAATGACTCACTGAGGCTCAGGCGACGGGGGAGTGAATGAATGACTCACTGAGGTTCAGGCGACGGGGGAGTGAATGACTCACTGAGGCTCAGGCGACGGGGGAGTGAATGAATGACTCACTGAGGCTCAGGCGACGGGGGAGTGAATGAATGACTCACTGAGGCTCAGGCGACGGGGGAGTGAATGACTCACTGAGACTCAGGCGACGGGGGAGTGAATGAATGACTCACTGAGGCTCAGGCGACGGGGGAGTGAATGAATGACTCACTGAGGCTCAGGCGACGGGGGAGTGAATGAATGACTCACTGAGGCTCAGGCGACGGGGGAGTGAATGAATGACTCACTGAGGCTCAGGCAACGGGGGAGTGAATGAATGACTCACTGAGGCTCAGGCGACGGGGGAGTGAATGACTCACTGAGGCTCAGGCGACGGGGGAGTGAATGAATGACTCACTGAGGCTCAGGCGACGGGGGAGTGAATGAATGACTCACTGGGGCTCAGGCGACGGGGGAGTGAATGAATGACTCACTGAGGCTCAGGCGACGAGGGAGTGAATGACTCACTGAGGCTCAGGCGACGGGGGAGTGAATGAATGACTCACTGAGGCTCAGGCGACGGGGGAGTGAATGAATGACTCACTGAGGCTCAGGCGACGGGGGAGTGAATAAATGACTCACTGAGGCTCAGGCGACGGGGGAGGGAATGAATGACTCACTGAGGCTCAGGCGACGGGGGAGTGAATGAATGACTCACTGAGGCTCAGGCGACGGGGGAGGGAATGAATGACTCACTGAGGCTCAGGCGACGGGGGAGTGAATGAATGACTCACTGAGGCTCAGGCGACGGGGGAGGGAATGAATGACTCACTGAGGCTCAGGCGACGGGGGAGTGAATGAATGACTCACGGAGGCTCAGGCGACGGGGGAGTGAATGAATGACTCACTGAGGCTCAGGCGACGGGGGAGTGAATGAATGACTCACTGAGGTTCAGGCGACGGGGGAGTGAATGACTCACTGAGGCTCAGGCGACGGGGGAGTGAATGAATGACTCACTGAGGCTCAGGCGACGGGGGAGTGAATGAATGACTCACTGAGGCTCAGGCGACGGGGGAGTGAATGAATGACTCACTGAGGCTCAGGCGACGAGGGAGTGAATGACTCACTGAGGCTCAGGCGACGGGGGAGTGAATGAATGACTCACTGAGGCTCAGGCGACGGGGAAGTGAATGAATGACTCACTGAGGCTCAGGCGACGGGGGAATGAATAAATGACTCACTGAGGCTCAGGCGACGGGGGAGGGAATGAATGACTCACTGAGGCTCAGGCGACGGGGGAGTGAATGAATGACTCACTGAGGCTCAGGCGACGGGGGAGTGAATGAATGACTCACTGAGGCTCAGGCGACGGGGGAGTGAATGAATGACTCACTGAGGCTCAGGCGACGGGGGAGTGAATGAATGACTCACTGAGGCTCAGGAGACGGGGGAGTGAATGAATGACTCACTGAGGCTCAGGCGACAGGGGAGTGAATGAATGACTCACTGAGGCTCAGGCGACGGGGGAGTGAATGAATGACTCACTGAGGCTCAGGCGACGGGGGAGTGAATGAATGACTCACTGAGGCTCAGGCGACGGGGGAGTGAATGAATGACTCACTGAGGCTCAGGCGGCGGGGGAGGGAATGAATGACTCACTGAGGCTCAGGCGACGGGGGAGTGAATGAATGACTCACTGAGGCTCAGGCGACGGGGGAGTGAATGAATGACTCACTGAGGCTCAGGCGACGGGGGAGTGAATGAATGACTCACTGAGGCTCAGGCGACGGGGGAGTGAATGAATGACTCACTGAGGCTCAGGCGACGGGGGAGTGAATGAATGACTCACTGAGGCTCAGGCGACGGGGGAGGGGAATGAATGACTCACTGAGGCTCAGGCGGCGGGGGAGGGAATGACTCACTGAGGCTCAGGCGGCGGGGGAGGGAATGAATGACTCACTGACGCTCAGGCGACGGGGGAGGGAATGAATGACTCACTGAGGCTCAGGCGACGGGGGAGTGAATGACTCACTGAGGCTCAGGCGGCGGGGGAGGGAATGAATGACTCACTGAGGCTCAGGCGACGGGGGAGTGAATGACTCACTGAGGCTCAGGCGGCGGCGGAGGGAATAAATGACTCACCTCCGCCTTATAGTCCACCTCCACCAGGTCATACTTCCCGGGCACTTTGCAGAACTTCTTGCGCCCAGACCAGTCGTTCTTCGTCTTGTCTGAGAATCTGAATATCCCAACATGACATGATGAGCCTGCTACTGGCGACATTTAACTAGTCCCACTAAATATACAATAGGTTCAGTAACATTTCAACACCTATTAGATAGACAGATAGTTTATTTGTAACTTCAGGCACTTTAACAGCTTTCATTTTGTACATGACAACAGGATAATACTACAACTACTGACTATACCAATACAACCACCAATAATTATTACAATAAGTTTATAATCATAATTTTATAGTAAGTAATTGAGAATTCAAGGTAGAAAAAAGTTAATAGTCTTTGATTCCTTCGTATTATCCCGACAAACTTATTAAAATATGACTGACTGAATTATTCCATGACTGACTTTTTACAGAACAGCTTCTTGGCCTCGTCCAGGTCCGGGCCGCAGGGGATCAGGTTGGTTTGACCTTTGAACCCCACCCTGCCCCATCGCAACCACACACTGAACGACTTCTTGTTGTCATCCTGCAGAATCTGCATCAGGTAGTACTTGTTGTTGTTGTTGCTCAGGTTAGTCTGCAAATAATAAAAATCAATAATAAAGAATAAGACAACAATAGAAAAATCTTGTTCTATAATGAAGTGATTCGACGTTTGGGATATGTTAGTTATGTACCTGATATACGCATGGTCGTTATACACAACTGGTCGTTATATACACATGGTCGTTATACACAACTGGTTGTTAATATGGATAGGTGCTACCTAAAAAATGCGAGCGTATATTTATTAATTCAGATATTCCGAGGGGATACATCTAGATAAATATTCAAAATTAATCTCACTTCGGCTTGCCATAAAGAATATCTTTGGCGGGATGACGTATACCATGCTCGTGCTTGTGGCATAGCATTCGGTTGCTTAGGAACTCCCATTGTGACGTCATGTTTATAACATTTTGACGTCACAACTACTCACTATGACAGCAGCCGATGGGCCGTCACCAAGAGCGCTCTGCTTGGCAACAGACATTTAGCGCGTCGCTTATAAATTAACTTTAATTTGAAGTATATATCCAGTATTAACATTGAATAATTTATTCGTTAATTTTGTGGGGCAGCTAATTTAATTATTAAAGACATAATTGGCTGCGACGTCTCTTTGCTTGAATATATTTATACACAGCTGATGTTTACTCCGAATCCGAAAACGTCTCATGGGGGCTGTTACGCGAAATGAAAGTCCTAAGTTTATGCTTGAAATGAACTGAATATGCATGCATGTTACCTTAAGAGTTCGCTTGCGCTCGCTATAAGCAACTGATCGTTATACACTACTGGTCGTTATACACTACTAGTCGTTATACACATGGTCGTTATACACAACTGATTGTTATATACACATGGTCGTTATACACAACTGGTCGTTATACAAAACTGGTCGTTATACAAAATTGGTCGTTATATAAAACTGGTCGAAATACACAACTGGCCGTTATACACAACTGGGGGCTATAGCGGGTTACACTGTACCTGGTGGCTATAGCGGGTTGGTATAGCGGGTTACACTGTACCTGGTGGCTATAGCGGGTTACACTGTACCTGGGGGCTATAGCGGGTTACACCGTACCTGGTGGCTATAGCGGGTTACACTGTACCTGGTGGCTATAGCCGGTTGGTATAGCGGGTTACACTGTACCTGGTGGCTATAGCGGGTTACACCGTACCTGGTGGCTATAGCGGGTTACACTGTACCTGGTGGCTATAGCGGGTTACACTGTACCTGGTGGCTATAGCGGGTTACACCGTACCTGGTGGCTATAGCGGGTTACACTGTACCTGGTGGCTATAGCGGGTTACACTGTACCTGGGGGCTATAGCGGGTTACACCGTACCTGGTGGCTATAGCGGGTTACACTGTACCTGGTGGCTATAGCGGGTTGGTATAGCGGGTTACACTGTACCTGGTGGCTATAGCGGGTTACACTGTACCTGGTGGCTATAGCGGGTTGGTATAGCGGGTTACACTGTACCTGGTGGCTATAGCGGGTTACACCGTACCTGGTGGCTATAGCGGGTTACACTGTACCTGGTGCCTATAGCGGGTTGGTATAGCGGGTTACACTGTACCTGGTGGCTATAGCGGGTTGGTATACCGGGTTACACTGTACCTGGTGGCTACAGCGGGTTACACTGTACCTGGTTGAGCATGGCGTCGTACACATTGTTGCCCTCGCTGTACACATGGGCCACGTGGATCTTGGCTGTACACTCCGGGTCCACAGGGGCCTTGCCCTTCATCACCACGGTCTTCAAGGTCACTGCAGACAGAAACCACAATCACAATGTCAATACCAGACAGAAACCACAATCACAATGTCAATACCAGACAGAAACCACAATCACAATGTCAATACCAGACAGAAACCACAATCACAATGTCAATACCAGACAGAAACCACAATCACAATGTCAATACCAGACAGAAACCACAATCACAATGTCAATACTTGACAGTAACCACAATCACAATGTCAATACTTGACAGTAACCACAATCACAATGTCAATACCAGACAGAAACCACAATCACAATGTCAATACCAGACAGAAACCACAATCACAATGTCAATACCAGACAGAAACCACAATCACAATGTCAATACTTGACAGAAACCACAATCACAATGTCAATACTTGACAGTAACCACAATCACAATGTCAATACTTGACAGTAACCACAATCATAATGTCAATACTTGACAGTAACCACAATCACAATGTCAATACTTGACAGAAACCACAATCACAATGTCAATACTTGACAGAAACCACAATCACAATGTCAATACCAGACAGAAACCACAATCACAATGTCAATACCAGACAGAAACCACAATCACAATGTCAATACTTGACAGTAACCACAATCACAATGTCAATACCAGACAGAAACCACAATCACAATGTCAATACCAGACAGAAACCACAATCACAATGTCAATACCAGACAGAAACCACAATCACAATGTCAATACTTGACAGTAACCACAATCATAATGTCAATACTTGACAGTAACCACAATCACAATGTCAATACTTGACAGTAACCACAATCACAATGTCAATACTTGACAGTAACCACAATCACAATGTCAATACTTGACAGTAACCACAATCACAATGTCAATACCAGACAGAAACCACTCACAATGTCAATACCAGACACACAGATGTACGGCGTTGGCGTACACCAACCATCATAATGTCAATACCAGACATACAGATGTGAGAGGTCAGCGCAACGTAAAATCAGACATCACAAGTCAAGTCCAAGCATACTGGCTCCGCCGCATACATACTTAGCAGTATCACAAATATAATCAAGTTACAGACACAACACGTATGCACATGGTGTTTGCAAACACCAAATATATGGCACTGCAAAGTAATTTACAGCTAGAAAAAATATTGTGACAATAGGACAATGCTTGAGACTAGTCGTTGTCCTATTGTCGTTGGTCCAAGCCAACACGTCAACCTACCAGTGGGGGTCCCATCACCTTCCCCAGAACCGCTTCCCTTCTTCCCTTGTGATTTGCCCTTTCTTCCCGATGACGCCTTCGCCTCTGTTTTGACCTCGGGTTTGACCTCTGTTTTGACCTCTGCCTTGACCTTCGACGCAGATGCGACTGCCCCGTCATCACCACCGCCAGATGTCGCTCTTCTCCCAGAGGCCTTCTTCTTGGAACCGCTGGCGCCTCCTGTGGTCAGCTCTGGTACCACATCTGGTGAGAGAATGTAACATAATTAAAACTTAAGCTCGCCGCATTAAAGCCTCCACCTGATTGGATGAAGATGATTCAGACCCTCAACCTGATTGGATGAAGATGATTCAGACCCTCCACCTGACTGGATGAAGATCATTCAGACCCTCAACCTGATTGGATGAAGATTCAGATCCTGAACCTGATTGGATGAAGATGATTCAGACCCTCAACCTGATTGGATGAAGATGATTCACACCCCCAGCAGATTGGATGAAGATGATTCACATTCCCACATGATTGGATGAAGATGATTCACACCCCACCTGATTGGATGAAGACGATTCACACTCCCACCTGATTTGATGAAGACGATTCACACCCCCACGTGATTGGATGAAGACGATTAACACCCTCACCTGATTGGATGAAGATGATTCACACCCCATCTGATTGGGGGCCGGCGCGACAGCTCAGTGGGCTAGAGCGCTCGCATTGAGTGCTCTGGTCACCTGAGAGCCTAACGGCGCGTGGGTCGGTGGTACGAGCCCTGCTGTGGCCATGTCTGTGTGGTCGCAGGATAAAGATCCCATATCTTTCTTCGTAAAGAGTAGGGGGTTACCCCCGGAGACATGGCTCCACTCTCCCTTACTTCTCTCATTGACGCGATATGACCAAAAGTGGTTAAAGCGTCCTGAATAACCAACCAACCAACCCCACCTGATTGGATGCAGATGATTCACACCCCCACCTGATTGGATGAAGATAATTCGCACCCACACCTGATTGGATGATGATTCACACCCCACCTGATTAAATGAAGATGATTCACACCCCCGCTTGATTGAATGAAGACGATTCACACCCCCACCTGATTAGATGTCGATGATTCACACCCCCACCTGATTGGATGAAGACGATTCACACCCCCACCTGATTGGATGAAGACGATTCACACCCCCACCTGATTGGATGAAGACGATTCACACCCCCACCTGATTGGATGTCGATGATTCACACCCCCACCTGATTGGATGAAGACGATTCACACCCCCACCTGATTGGATGAAGACGATTCACACCCCCACCTGATTGGATGAAGACGATTCACACCCCCACCTGATTGGATGAAGACGATTCACACCCCCACCTGATTGGATGTCGATGATTCACATCCCCACCTGATTGGATGAAGACGATTCACACCCCCACCTGATTGGATGAAGACGATTCACACCCCCACCTGATTGGATGAAGACGATTCACACCCCCACCTGATTGGATGAAGACGATTCACACCCCCACCTGATTGGATGTCGATGATTCACACCCCCACCTGATTGGATGAAGACGATTCACACCCCCACCTGATTGGATGAAGACGATTCACACCCCCACCTGATTAGATGTCGATGATTCACATCCCCACCTGATTGGATGAAGACGATTCACACCCCTACCTGATTAGATGAAGACGATTCACATCCCCACCTGATTGGATGTCGATGATTCACACCCCCACCTGATTGGATGAAGACGATTCACACCCCCACCTGATTGGATGTCGATGATTCACATCCCCACCTGATTGGATGAAGACGATTCACACCCCCACCTGATTGGATGAAGACGATTCACACCCCCACCTGATTAGATGAAGACGATTCACATCCCCACCTGATTGGATGTCGATGATTCACACCCCCACCTGATTGGATGAAGACGATTCACACCCCCACCTGATTAGATGTCGATGATTCACATCCCCACCTGATTGGATGAAGACGATTCACACCCCCACCTGATTGGATGAAGACGATTCACACCCCCACCTGATTGGATGAAGACGATTCACACCCCTACCTGATTGGATGAAGACGATTCACATCCCCACCTGATTGGATGTCGATGATTCACACCCCCACCTGATTGGATGAAGACGATTCACACCCCCACCTGATTGGATGAAGACGATTCACACCCCCACCTGATTGGATGAAGACGATTCACACCCCTACCTGATTGGATGAAGACGATTCACACCCCCACCTGATTGGATGAAGACGATTCACACCCCCACCTGATTGGATGTCGATGATTCACATCCCCACCTGATTGGATGAAGACGATTCACACCCCCACCTGATTGGATGTCGATGATTCACATCCCTACCTGATTGGATGAAGACGATTCACACCCCCACCTGATTGAATGAAGACGATTCACACCCCCACCTGATTGAATGAAGACGATTCACACCCCCACCTGATTGGATGAAGACGATTCACATCCCTACCTGATTGGATGTCGATGATTCACATCCCTACCTGATTGGATGAAGACGATTCACACCCCCACCTGATTGAATGAAGACGATTCACACCCCCACCTGATTGAATGAAGACGATTCACACCCCCACCTGATTGAATGAAGACGATTCACACCCCCACCTGATTGGATGAAGACGATTCACACCCCCACCTGATTAGATGTCGATGATTCACATCCCTACCTGATTGGATGAAGACGATTCACACCCCCACCTGATTGAATGAAGACGATTCACACCCCCACCTGATTGAATGAAGACGATTCACACCCCCACCTGATTGGATGTCGATGATTCACATCCCTACCTGATTGGATGAAGACGATTCACACCCCCACCTGATTGGATGAAGACGATTCACATCCCCACCTGATTGGATGAAGACGATTCACACCCCCACCTGATTGAATGAAGACGATTCACACCCCCACCTGATTGAATGAAGACGATTCACACCCCAACCTGATTGGATGAAGACGATTCACACCCCCACCTGATTAGATGTCGATGATTCACATCCCTACCTGATTGGATGAAGACGATTCACATCCCTACCTGATTGGATGTCGATGATTCACATCCCTACCTGATTGGATGAAGACGATTCACATCCCTACCTGATTGGATGAAGACGATTCACACCCCCACCTGATTGGATGAAGACGATTCACATCCCCACCTGATTGGATGAAGACGATTCACACCCCCACCTGATTGAATGAAGACGATTCACACCCCCACCTGATTGAATGAAGACGATTCACACCCCCACCTGATTGGATGAAGACGATTCACACCCCCACCTGATTAGATGTCGATGATTCACATCCCCACCTGATTGGATGAAGACGATTCACATCCCTACCTGATTGGATGAAGACGATTCACATCCCTACCTGATTGGATGAAGACGATTCACATCCCTACCTGATTGGATGAAGACGATTCACATCCCTACCTGATTGGATGTCGATGATTCACATCCCTACCTGATTGGATGAAGACGATTCACACCCCCACCTGATTGAATGAAGACGATTCACACCCCCACCTGATTAGATGTCGATGATTCACATCCCTACCTGATTGGATGAAGACGATTCACATCCCTACCTGATTGGATGAAGACGATTCACATCCCTACCTGATTGGATGTCGATGATTCACATCCCTACCTGATTGGATGAAGACGATTCACACCCCCACCTGATTGAATGAAGACGATTCACACCCCCACCTGATTGAATGAAGACGATTCACACCCCCACCTGATTGAATGAAGACGATTCACACCCCCACCTGATTGGATGAAGACGATTCACACCCCCACCTGATTAGATGTCGATGATTCACATCCCTACCTGATTGGATGAAGACGATTCACACCCCTACCTGATTGGATGAAGACGATTCACACCCCCACCTGATTGAATGAAGACGATTCACACCCCTACCTGATTGGATGAAGACGATTCACACCCCCACCTGATTGGATGAAGACGATTCACACCCCCACCTGATTGAATGAAGACGATTCACACCCCCACCTGATTGAATGAAGACGATTCACACCCCCACCTGATTGAATGAAGACGATTCACACCCCCACCTGATTGGATGAAGACGATTCACACCCCTACCTGATTAGATGAAGACGATTCACATCCCCACCTGATTGGATGAAGACGATTCACACCCCTACCTGATTAGATGAAGACGATTCACACCCCCACCTGATTGAATGAAGACGATTCACACCCCCACCTGATTGGATGAAGACGATTCACACCCCCACCTGATTGGATGAAGACGATTCACACCCCCACCTGATTGGATGAAGACGATTCACACCCCCACCTGATTGAATGAAGACGATTCACACCCCAACCTGATTGGATGAAGACGATTCACACCTCCACCTGATTGAATGAAAACGATTCACACCCCCACCTGATTAGATGTCGATGATTCACACCCCCACCTGGTTGGATGAAGACGATTCACACCCCCACCTGATTAGATGTCGATGATTCACACCCCTACCTGATTGGATGAAGACGATTCACACCCCTACCTGATTGGATGAAGACGATTCACATCCCCACCTGATTGGATGAAGACGATTCACACCCCTACCTGATTGGATGAAGACGATTCACACCCCTACCTGATTGGATGAAGACGATTCACACCCCTACCTGATTAGATGTCGATGATTCACACCCCTACCTGATTGGATGAAGACGATTCACACCCCTACCTGGTTGGATGAAGACGATTCACACCCCCACCTGATTAGATGTCGATGATTCACACCCCCACCTGGTTGGATGAAGACGATTCACACCCCCACCTGATTAGATGTCGATGATTCACACCCCTACCTGATTGGATGAAGACGATTCACACCCCTACCTGATTGGATGAAGACGATTCACATCCCCACCTGATTGGATGAAGACGATTCACACCCCTACCTGATTGGATGAAGACGATTCACACCCCTACCTGATTGGATGAAGACGATTCACACCCCTACCTGATTGGATGAAGACGATTCACACACCCACCTGATTAGATGTCGATGATTCACACCCCTACCTGATTGGATGAAGACGATTCACACCCCTACCTGATTGGATGAAAACGATTCACACCCCCACCTGATTAGATGTCGATGATTCACACTCCCACCTGATTTGATGAAGACGATTCACACCCCCACCTGATTGGATGAAGACGATTCACCCCCCCCCCCACCTGATTGGATGAAGATGGTTCACACCCCCACCTGACTGGATGAAGAAGATTCACACCCCCACCTGATTGGATGAAGGTGATTCACACTCCAACCTGATTGGATGAAGATGATTCACACCCCCACCTGATTGGATGAAGACGATTCACACCCCCACCTGATTGGATGCGGTCCACACTGCGCAGGACGCCCGTCGAGTCGTTCTTCTGCTTCATGGCATTCAGGTCGATGGTGTACGAGCGTTTGGCGGCCTCCGACTTCACGTCCTCCTTGGAGCCGTTGTAACTCCTTTCAAGGTCAAGGGAAGTCCTCAGGGAGTACGGATTCCAGCGCTTGTATTCATCTTGCCAGACCCACACATAGGGGTCTGCGAAACCACGGGGAGAATATTGAGTTACAGCAACAGAAAAACCTCGAATAACTGCTGTAATGACACGCGAAATTGAGCGAGAGGCGTACTGCAGCTTAACTGGCCCAAGACTATAACGCTGCCAGATCCAGACTCGATGATTGATTCCATCGCTTTTGTGCGCAATTTGCGCAATGTATATTCAGTTTCTTAGTTGTAGTAACGCGAGAACACATCGCATAGCCTCCGCTGGTTAATATCGAAATGTTGGTGTCTTCACATCAAGTTCGTTTTTGTCAAATAAACGGTCTAGCGGGGCAAAGATAAAGAGGAAGTGTTGGCGTCTTTGGCCGCTTTTGTGCACATGAAGACTAAATCAGGCCATGGAACCTTCGGGACGATAAAGGATGAACGGATGGAACATGCCCCAGATTATGTGCCCGAGCCCGGATGCGAACCCAAGACCTATTGGTCTGCGGTCTAGTGCGCTAACCACTACACCAGGGAAGCCCCCCCCAATCAACTCTTTAGGTGCCCGAGCCCGGATTCGAACCCAGGACCTATTGGTCTGTGGTCTAGTGCGCTAACCACTACACCAGGAAGGCCTCCCCTTGGTTAATATCGAAGGTCTCATACAATCCATCAGCGGTGTGCTGCTATTGAACTAGTTGCCATGAAAACTCCACATTTCTGTGCATCTACCTCTACCAGTCTGACAGATAAAAAGATTATGCAGATATAAAGATTATGCAATAAACACTAGGGCATGTTTATAAGGCAATTTTGAGGCAAAAATGGTGAATCTCCTGTGAGAAATTGTGGCTTTCTTATTTACTATATCACCAAGTTTCACGTTTTTCAAAAACATTTTGAAAATCATAAAATACTGTCAGGTGGAAAATTGCTGTATGAACAGTTCTTTACAGCTTGAGCTGCATCCTACTTTAAACAGCTCATCCAAGTTATCAACCGGCAAGTCACATACCGGCGATATTATACCTATTGGTACTATTGGTTGAAGATGGTATGCATGCATACATGTAGAGTTGTAGACCAACCTGCGCTGGAGTCTGACCTCAGGCCACATCTCATCCGCCGCTCCCAACCTGTTTTCTTATTCTTCTGCACCATCTTGTCGAATATAATCTTCATTTGGACACCTACAGCTACATCAAGCGTCACCTACACACCCAGCAACAATGGCTGATTATATTACATACCAGATATGGATATACAAGTACATGTAACAAAACTTAGTGATAACAAAATGAAAATTTATATTTTGGGTAATGCTGATGAAGGAATGAAGTATAGTAATATTTTTGTTACTATACTAGCACTAAAGAGAAGACTTATTACCACTAACCATATTTTCACTCAGGTTAATTATGTAAGAACTCTTTACTGAAGGTAATTGTTTTTATATATATTATATGTATTTGTTTCTACATTACATTTACCAGTATTCACTAACATGATTTCAACATTAAATTCACATGTATATAATTATCTCATTGACCAACTTAAATAACTAAGGATTTTAACAATAGCTTTTTAACTAACGTCTTTGCTGCCTTTGTTGTAAGCCGTGGTTATCTCTTCACCATCATCACAGTTGTAGGCTGTCCACTTGCCGCTGTCATTCTCCCATTCCCATTGAATACAATAGCCATCCACATCAAGTTCATTCTTAATCTTCTTCACCGCAGCGCCCTGGTCATTGGTGTCAGAGTCCGCCTCCACTTCCACTGGAAAAGATATTAGTTGATATTATGTTCGAGAGTGGAAAGTAACGCTAGCCCCCTGGCCCCCTAAAAAGCAGGATGATCTCAACATCCCTTGACAGGATTAGCCAATTTCCTTTTACCAAATAAGATGATCCTACTTTTTAGGATTAACCCTAAGCCACCTGTTGTGTTAGATTAAGTCGGTTAATTGCGAAATAAAATGGCGAATGACGACTTTGGCATCGTGCGGCAGTTTCCCAGTAATTTGTGCACCAAGGGTATTCCGGTCTCGGGTTAATTCCATTGAACATTTTCGCGATGAAGAAGTGAGGCTGAAATTTTTTCGTTTATTGACCACAGCAGATTCATTACATCGAGCAATTGATCAGGGAGGACATCGAACCGATGGGATTAGATGATCTCTGTTAGTAAATGTGGGGCCTGTTGGCTAATCCTATCCAATATTATTATCCACAACACAAAGGGGTTTTGCAGTTGATTGTCTTTGAGATATCAATTTTTATTAGTCAAATGTGAATAAAATTTGAGATGCTGACCAGTCATCCCTTGGCACTGAAGAGATACCACAAGTGTAGACAGGTACATGTCTTGAAGATTTTACAGCATCTATCACTACGTTGGTATGTCTGTGTGTGTGAGGGCGATCGCGTGCGGTACCGACTGCCGCGGTGCGAGTGTACTGTTTTGTGTGGGGAAGGTGGGGGGAGGGGGGGTCAAGCTGGGGTGGTGGGATGATTGAGTTGTATGCTATGAAACTAATGTGCATGGTAGGGATGTATAAACTAAAAATGTAGACCTGAAACTGAATAAACGGGCAGTTTGGTTTCAGATGTCTACCGAGTGAGATCGTTGAACCTGGAGGCAAAACTGAAGAGTGACTTCTACTTTTGGGATGGGGCTAACAAGAGCTGCCGGATCTGAGGGGTCAATATTGATCTGAAGTATAACATCTGGATCTTAGAGGCTAAATACGAATTTGAATGGTCAAATCTGGATCTTAGGGTGTGTCTGTGCACTCTGTGTAGGCCACAAAATGCAACACTTTGTCATATAAATTTACTCATTGATATCTGAGAAAGTTCGTTAATGAGGGGCTGTAGGTCACAGGTCAAAGTCACAGTCAAGTCAACTGTTAAGATCAAGGTCATTGTAGTGGACAGAACACATAATCTGGATTTTACATTTTACGTCATCTCACCCTATGGGTAATGCAATCTCGATTGCAACTTCTATTTGTCAGCGAGAAAGTTCCAATTGACTAAAAGTTACAATTATCCGAAGTTGGCGATGTTGACAGGTCAGAACATACTACATGTACATGTATATACACATATTGGGTTTATACTAGGCGCAAGTGCCCCCAGGCAAGCCGGCTTCTCTAGGGGCACAACGGTAACAATGTTAAAATCCTTCGACATTAGTAGGGAATCGACTGTAGCTTTTATTATAATGTGTGCTCGAACAATCATAGTGTTTACATATTCTATATACCTTGTTCTATCATCTGATATCAATAAAGTGTGTCGACACTAGGTTGTTTCGGTTATATTTTCGCGAAGAAATGTTGGAGCACACAACTGTTCCCGACCAGCCATCCGCCATATTTGTTTTGGGCGAATGCCGGTACCTGTGAATGAGACTTGGTTCCTCCTCTCCGTTAGCATATGACTCTCCGCCAGAGGGCCTTGTCAGTCGCTCACTTTGAACTTAAGGACAACAGCAGCGCCCTCTTTCACAGGTCATGGACTGTTACAAAGTTTGGGACCCAGGCTACAAACGGTTCAAATGGTGGCGAGATTCGCCAGGTGGCGCTGCATACAAATGGCAGTTGGTAGGGAAAAGTCTCATGCTCCAACATTTGTTCGCGAAAATATGACTGCAACAATCTAGTGTTGACACACTTTCATGGTGTCAGAAGATAGAACAAGGTATATAGAATACGTAAGCACTATTATTGTACGCGCCCACATTATAATAAAAGCTACAGTCGATTCCCTACTAACGTCGAAGGATTTTAACATTGTTACCATTGTGCCCCTAGAGAAGCGGGCTTGCCTGGGGGCACTTGCGCTAAGGTTTATATATACTCTGCCGATATATGCATATATGCCAAATAGTCATTTTAAAACATTTTTATTGGTTTGGCATGCAATCTGGGATTTTAAACAGCCAAGCTGCTGTGATATCTTCATTTACGAGACCTGCTAGTCTTTGAGCCGGAGGAATTCAACCGTGTCACAGAGAGATGTCTGTCTGCATTTGTTTGGCCATTATCTATGATGAAGCCATATTTGGTGCCTTAAAACAATCAAAGCAAATGCCAATCATGCAAACTTGTATTTGTTAATGTAGACTATTAATTCAGCGATAATAACAAAGTTATAAAGGTGTTAAGTATCAGCTGATAATATATTATCTCTACATCCACTCTAACAATACCTGCGTTTGGCTTCGAATATTGCAATTATCGAAAGTTTCCGACCTTTTCAGGTAAATTTGTGTTGCTATTAAGCAGAATTTGCAATTTATCAAAGTTGTTAACATGGGAATGCATAAGAAATAATATTTTAAAATGAGATTTAATGCAATTGAGCAGAAATTGCAATTAACCGAAATGCGACTAAGTGGCACACTCTGTTTATTCAAATGGGGCATTCAAATGTGACTGCTCATTGATTTTGGGTTGTAAATTGGTTTTAGGCTTTTATTCATAATCATAGAATAGTATGGGTAAACCACGAAACGGAGCGAAACAGAGCGAAACGGAGTCCGTTTCGTGGTTTACCCTTGGCGCAAGTGCCTAGAAAGCAGGCTTGTCTGGGGGCACTTGCGCCAAGGTTTACCCGTACCCTCATAGAATGGGTAAACTGCATGAGCCAAGTCCAAGAAACTTTCAACAATAGATTAAACAGGATTAGTTATTCAGGTCCAGGTTCAAACCAGACCTCTTGCCCACAATCCTTATCACTCAACTCAGTACAAAGTATAAAAAGTTCATTGAACATATGTATTATCGCCCATGTAAACAACAACAGCAAAAATAAAAACTTTACAAAACAACTCAACAGCGAAGAGAAACACAAACTTATGCAAGACGATCGCAGGAGGGGAAAATCGGGTAGGTCCGGCATTAAACCCTACAAACCTGCTTTCCTTCGTCTGCCCATATTTGACGTTTGCAAAGTTCTCCCTGATTCCTTACGCTTTTAGTTTTACTGGCAAGACACCGGTTTCCTGTCGTGCTGTTATTTCGCGCGCAAACTGCTGACGCCACATAAAGGGTCAAACGGAATCTATGACGTCACGGATCATGTCTGAGCTTGCTCGCGTCACTATACGAGTGCGTTATGACGAAGACTGCTGCGCGCAATGAGTCAAAGATGGTACGCATCACTTATGGTAAGGTGGGGGGGGGGGGGGGGGCATCGAACATCAGTGTAGATAAGATACGGTACAGTTTTATTTAATCTCGGTATATATAAATGAAGACTAGCGCAAGTGAGATTGTCTTAAAGAAATAAAAGAATGAAAGAACGTAAGTTTGCAATAAACATCCATAGGGGGCCTACCATCTATTCTATGGGGTCGGAGTGGGAGGGGGGGGGGGTGCATAGAACATCAATGCAGATAAGATACGCTACAGTTTTATTTAACCTCGGTAGGCCTATATATAAGTCAACAATAAACATTAGTACAAGTGATATTGACCAAAAAAAAACAAAGAATGAACTAACGTAAATTTGCTATCAACAGCCATACTATTCATGTATGTAGATACCTAGATTGAGATCTTTGCCAAGCATGTGTGGTTGCCCAAATTTGATATGGAATCCAGTTGAATACATAGTAATGTAATTCCTGTCGCGCTGCAAGTTGTGTTCCAGAAACCCGAAAAGACCCACCCTCACCTATTTCCTTTCTCCTTTCACACACGATTGCCTGGTACTTACCTGGGGTTAGCTTTCATGTCATTATCTGTGAATCACGCTGTTATTTCCGATGACGCTTTCTCTAGGTTACTTTAACGTAGTTAAACTTCTTACTTTGAGGCCCCACAGTGATATCATCATCGGTGAGGTGGATACTAGCAGGTTATTCGCAAATATATTATATGGGCCGAGAACAGATCCCTATTTTTTTGTTCTCTTTCTGAGACAAACATCAAATTCGCTTTTGTCAAATAAAGGGTCTAGCGGGGCAAAAAAAAGGAGGGGTGTTGGCGTTTTTTTGGCCACTTTTGTGCACATGACGGCTAAATTGAACCGCGACCCCCCCGCCCCCCGCCCCCCCCCCCCCCGCCTGGAGGCAAGGAAATGGGGTTGAATGCCAATTTGTCCAAATGCATGCGCCAAGGTTCGACCCCATGCCCAGCCTGCTTAGTGATTGTCCCTTTATTTACAGATGTCTATAACGTGAACGTGAATTGACGAGAAGAACCCGTAAAGTGCAGGCACGTTACGCAATATTTCAATGGTAGAGCTAAGCTTTTCGATCGGCGTTATAGTGTCTGATTTTAGGGTATAAATTCACTGACCGAAAGTAAAGCATCAAATTGAAGTAACATGTATACCTACCGGGAGACTTGCTGATTTTATATTTTGCGCCTTGCGTTCAACAGAAACTAAAGCTGTGAGAATGACCACGAGAATATCAATAACGGGGGAGTGTGTGGCCGGGGGGGGGGGGGGAGAGGGCGGGGGGGGGGGGGTCGGATATGGAATCGCCGCTGTGCCGCTGCGCACCAATTTAGACTGCGGACAGGTGTCCCCATTCCGCGCTATTGACGCCTGGCAGACGATCCAACACGGCAGCGCTCCAAACTGTGTCGAATATTGATCTGCTCTCTTTGGAAGCCCCAAAAACTGCTTGACACACTAAAACCCTATCCGGTCTTTCCACCTCGCTCCACCCCACTCTCCTCCCCTCCCCACTCCCCGCCCTGTGAATTTTGCCATCTTGTCCGTCAGTCGCTCTACTATCCCGGTAGCGTTACCGGTACCGGCGCCAACACCCCCTCCCCTCCCCCTCCCTCCAACGCTGTGAACTGCTATTCTAATTTACCCTCCACCTCTCCTCTTACCTCCCTCCCCGCTCCCCTCTCCCATCCTGCCTCTATCTCCACCAGAGTTTACTCTCTCCCCTCCTTTTTCTATCTCCATCAGAGTTCACCCCCTCCCTCTCCCCTCCTTCCTCTATCTCCATCAGAGTTCACCCCCTCCCTCTCCCCTCCTTCCTCTATCTCCATCAGAGTTCACCCCCTCCCTCTCCCCTCCTTCCTCTATCTCCATCAGAGTTCACCCCCTCCCTCTCCCATCCTTCCTCTATCTCCACCACAGTTTACCTTTCCTCCGTCACTTTACTCATCCCATCGATCCACCATCACCAGAGTTTACCCCCTCCCTCTCCCCTCCTTTCTTCACCATCACCAGAGTTTACCCCCTCTCTCTCCCTTCCTTTCTTTATCTCCATCAGAGTTCACCCCCTCCCTCTCCCCTCCTTCCTATATCTCCACCACAGTTCACCTTTCCTCCGTCTCTTTACTCATCTCCTCGATCCACCATCACCAGAGTTTACCTCCTCTCTCTCCCTTCCTTCCTTTATCTCCATCAGAGTTCACCCCCTCCCTCGCCCCTCCTTCCTCTATCTCCACCACAGTTTACCCCCTCCCTCTCCCTTCCTTCCTTTATCTCCATCAGAGTTCACCCCCTCTCTCTCCCCTCCTTCCTATATCTCCACCACAGTTTACCTTTCCTCCGTCTCTTTACTCATCCCATCGATCCACCATCACCAGAGTTTACCTCCTCTCTCTCCCTTCCTTCCTTTATCTCCATCAGAGTTCACCCCCTCCCTCGCCCCTCCTTCCTCTATCTCCACCACAGTTCACCCCCTCCCTCTCCCTTCCTTCCTTTATCTCCATCAGAGTTCACCCCCTCTCTCTCCCCTCCTTCCTATATCTCCACCACAGTTTACCTTTCCTCCGTCTCTTTACTCATCCCATCGATCCACCATCACCAGAGTTTACCTCCTCTCTCTCCCTTCCTTCCTTTATCTCCATCAGAGTTCACCCCCTCCCTCGCCCCTCCTTCCTCTATCTCCACCACAGTTTACCCCCTCTCTCTCCCTTCCTTCCTTTATCTCCATCAGAGTTCACCCCCTCTCTCTCCCTTCCTTCCTTTATCTCCATCAGAGTTCACCCCCTCTCTCGCCCCTCCTTCCTCTATCTCCACCACAGTTTACCTTTCCTCCGTCTCTTTACTCATCCCATCGATCCACCATCACCAGAGTTTACCTCCTCTCTCTCCCTTCCTTCCTTTATCTCCATCAGAGTTCACCCCCTCCCTCGCCCCTCCTTCCTCTATCTCCACCACAGTTCACCCCCTCTCTCTCCCCTCCTTCCTATATCTCCACCACAGTTTACCTTTCCTCCGTCTCTTTACTCATCCCATCGATCCACCATCACCAGAGTTTACCCCCTCTCTCTCCCTTCCTTCCTTTATCTCCATCAGAGTTCACCCCCTCCCTCTCCCCTCCTTCCTCTATCTCCACCACAGTTTACCCCCTCTCTCTCCCTTCCTTCCTTTATCTCCATCAGAGTTCACCCCCTCCCTCTCCCCTCCTTCCTCTATCTCCACCACAGTTTACCCCCTCTCTCTCCCTTCCTTCCTTTATCTCCATCAGAGTTCACCCCCTCCCTCTCCCCTCCTTCCTATATCTCCACCACAGTTTACCCCCTCTCTCTCCCTTCCTTCCTTTATCTCCATCAGAGTTCACCCCCTCCCTCTCCCCTCCTTCCTCTATCTCCACCACAGTTTACCCCCTCTCTCTCCCTTCCTTCCTTTATCTCCATCAGAGTTCACCCCCTCCCTCGCCCCTCCTTCCTCTATCTCCACCACAGTTTACCTTTCCTCCGTCTCTTTACTCATCCCATCGATCCACCATCACCAGAGTTTACCTCCTCTCTCTCCCTTCCTTCCTTTATCTCCATCAGAGTTCACCCCCTCTCTCGCCCCTCCTTCCTCTATCTCCACCACAGTTTACCTTTCCTCCGTCTCTTTACTCATCTCATCGATCCGCCATCACCAGAGTTTACCTCCTCTCTCTCCCTTCCTTCCTTTATCTCCATCAGAGTTCACCCCCTCCCTCGCCCCTCCTTCCTCTATCTCCACCACAGTTTACCCCCTCCCTCTCCCTTCCTTCCTTTATCTCCATCAGAGTTCACCCCCTCTCTCTCCCCTCCTTCCTATATCTCCACCACAGTTTACCTTTCCTCCGTCTCTTTACTCATCCCATCGATCCACCATCACCAGAGTTTACCCCATCTCTCTCCCTTCCTTCCTTTATCTCCATCAGAGTTCACCCCCTCCCTCGCCCCTCCTTCCTCTATCTCCACCACAGTTTACCCCCTCTCTCTTCCTTCCTTCCTCCATCAGAGTTCACCCCCTCTCTCTCCCCTCCTTCTTATATCTCCACCACAGTTTACCTTTCCTCCGTCTCTTTACTCATCCCATCGATCCACCATCACCAGAGTTTACCCCCTCTCTCTTCCTTCCTTCCTTTATCTCCATCAGAGTTCACCCCCTCCCTCTCCCCTCCTTCCTCTATCTCCACCACAGTTTACCCCCTCTCTCTCCCTTCCTTCCTTTATCTCCATCAGAGTTCACCCCCTCTCTCTCCCCTCCTTCCTATATCTCCACCACAGTTTACCTTTCCTCCGTCTCTTTACTCATCCCATCGATCCACCATCACCAGAGTTTACCTCCTCTCTCTCCCTTCCTTCCTTTATCTCCATCAGAGTTCACCCCCTCTCTCTCCCCCTCCTTCTTATATCTCCACCACAGTTTACCTTTCCTCCGTCTCTTTACTCATCCCATCGATCCACCATCATCAGAGTTTACCCCCTCCCTCTCCCCTCCTTTCTCCACCATCACCAGAATTTACCCAACCCAAGCGGCCGATACGGGTTCGACCCCAACCTGTGAAAATGTTTATGCAGGATACAGCTCCCAACATTTTCTTCGCAAAGAGTAGGGGGTAGGCCTACGTTAATGCCCGAGATATGGCTCTTCCTTACCTTGACAAGCCCTTCGTGGGAGGGGTACTCGGGCAAATCTGATAGGGTGGTTCCGCGGATGCCTTGATGCCCGAGAGAGCGGATATTTGCGCCGGGATGGGTGGGGGGGGGGGGGCAGCGGGTTGCTGCAAAAAAATACTCCTTATGAGCGGATTTTGGCGGTAAATCGCCCCGAACAGGTGGATGTGAAAAAGAGGGGGCTCCCCCCCCCCTCCCCATCCCGTGAACAAACCCTACATGCTCATCCGATTTTACGCTTACCCTCTTTTCTCCCTGACCCTCCGTCCCCCCCCCCCACCCCCGACACACACGCCACCCTACATCCGCCATGATGTGTGCCCCGTGCCGCTCCAACCCCCCCCCCCCCCCCGCTTCCACCACCCCCCATCCACCCCATCCACCCCATCCCCCAACCCGCACCTCATGGCCCCACCATCTTGGCCCAGCTTGACCCTACTTAACCCTCTATCGGCGAACCGTCGAACTAGAGTGCGTGACGTCACATTGGCACGTGCCCAGTGGTTCAAGTAGCCGCGGGAAGAGGGCGCGGTAGTCGCGACATCACTTGCGTCATCTCGATGTTTTTCCAGGCCGCCTGGGCCGAGAGAAGTCAGATCCGATGGTGCTGGATGTTTTCTTCATTTAGGCGATAGAACTGTCTGAGCAGAAGATTTCCTTCTACGTCGTTGTCTGACTGTCTCCATCCTACCCGGGCAGGGCCTGAGGTAGTAGCCTATATACCCCATCATGAAAGGGACACGTAGGGGGCCTATCGGGCGTGGCCAGAATCTGCTTGGTTACGGAGACAGGGAAAAATTAAACTGTGTACTCACAAGAAAGGAACTGGCGTTCCATGCCATTTATTTCATGTGCATTGTCGAAGGCCAAAAGGATATGCTGTGCAGAAACTTGGCGTTTTGTAAGTGAGCTGTAGGTACTATATGTGTTATCCATATCACGGGTCCAAACGCTGTTTTAATCATTATTATAATTTCAGGGGGTTTTCTTCCCTTTTTTCCTGTGTATCGTTGTTTGTTTAAGTGTTAAAATGGTTAACCTGTAATGTGTTCCAACAAATTGCCGTACTGCAATCTGCCAGTGAAAAGGGCGAACAAAGAAATTCAAATAAAAAGACAAAACACATCGATATACTTAGGTCTATTATCGCCCACCTTCTCACTGTGATAGTTATCAATGCGGTTGGGTAGACATTCCACGAATAACCTGGTGATCAGCCAGCGCAGCTATAACTGTCCAGTAAGCCTAAGCTGTCACTAAGCCAGGTCAGGTG
>OZ025257.1:18684877-18751447 GCA_964019135.1 Arenicola marina
GTACGCTGCGGAGGCTGCAGGCCAACAGGAAGGAAGGCGGGAAGGGGGGAAGGGGGGGACGGTGAGCGAACGACCTATTTAGGTCTCCTCTATTGATCTTCTTCCCTTTTAGTTTTTTTGTTCTTTCTTTTTTTGCTTCTTCTTCAAAACGCCTTCTCTCTGGTTCTGCGCTATTTATATGTTGGCAGCATTACAGTTTGTCCGTCGCAAACCCGGCCCGGACCCGGCCCAGTCCGGACGCGGCCCGCCCGGACGCGGCCCGGTCTAGCCTACCCTAGCCTGGCCCACCCTGGCCTGGTCCCATCAGTCGATCCGAGGGGGATGTCAGTCCATCTGGGTGGTGGCGGGCGGGGCCGAACGTCGCTGGGAACGGGCGCCCGCGTTACGTCAATGACGTTTTCATTATTGAATTCACGGCCGCGATCTGATGGCAATCGAAATATGCGCGGTTTATGAGCTCGAGGGGGCAGGATGCGAACACGGGGTGCAGAGGGGATCGAAGTATGGATCCCCGGGTGTTTGGTGGGGGGGGGGGGGCGGCGTTGTGAGCCGAGCCAGAGAGGGCGGTAGGTGGTGGGGGGGTCGAGGGTGTGAGGGGTGTGAATGAGGGGGCGAGTGTGGGTGGGTGGGTGGGTGTGGGAAGGGTGGATCAGTGTTTGGGGGGGTAGGGGGTGATGGCGGCGGAGAACGGTGAGGAGGGAGGCGGGGGCGAGGGGCGGGGGGTGGGGGAGTACGTCCAGTGAACGTTTGGCGGGTTACGCCTTTATTGTATCGAGACCTGAGATGAGAGGTATAAAGATCTAACGCAGAGGCGAATCTAGGAGTGACTTGGGGAGGGCGGAGTGTGGGTTGGTGGTGGTGGTGGCATCCGCCCTTCGTCTACGCAAGACCATGGATTTACAGCGTATTCGTGCGAAAAGCAACGGGGAGTGGTGGTGGGCGTAGAGGATGAGGTTTGGGAGCTTCTCCATGTTTCTGCAGTTTCTATATTGAATGAGGAGGAAGGGGTGTTCCTAAGCTTCTGAACGTCTCCCCCCGCCGCCACACCACCACCCCCCTGCCACTGATTTAACGCACCACTCGGTTCTTCGTTGCATTAGCGATGTGTCGCAATACTGTTCAAAGAGTGGCAACAAACAATAACATTAAGATTTCTCTCTGAGCGATGGGAAAACAGCATAACTTCTATCCATTGTGTGCCATCCATTGTTCCATAGCTTCCATCCGTTGTGTGCCATCCATTGTTCCATAGCTTCCATCCGTTGTGTGCATCCATTGTTTCATAGCTTTCATCCACTGTCCCATAACTTCCATCCATTGTTCCATAGCTTTCATCCGTTGTTCCATAGCTTCCATCTACTTTCCCATAGCTTCCATCTATTGTTCCATAGCTTTCACCCATTGTTCCATAGCTTCCATTCATTGTTCCATAGCTTCCATCCATTGTTCCATAGCTTTCATCCACTTTCCCATAGCTTGCATCCGTTGTTCCCTAGCTTCCGTCAATTGTTCCATAGCTTTCATCTACTGTCCCATAGCTTTCATCCATTGTTCCTTAGCTTCCGTCAATTGTTCCATAGCTTTCATCTACTGTCCCATAGCTTTCATTCATTGTTCCTTAGCTTCCGTCAATTGTTCCATAGCTTTCATCTACTGTCCCTAGCTTTCATCCATTGTTCATAGCTTCCATCCAATGTTCCATAGCTTTCATCCATTGTTCCTTAGCTTCCGTCAATTGTTCCATAGCTTTCATCATTGTTCCATAGCTTTCATCCATTGTTCCATAGCTTCCATCCAATGTTCCATAGGTGTCATCCATTGTTCCATAGCTTTCATCCAATGTTCCATAGCTTTCATCCATTGTTCTATAGCTTCCATCCATTGTTCCATAGCTTCCATCCATTTTTTCATAGCTTCCATACAATGTTTGATAGCTTCCAATACAAAATGGTTGGCGACATGTCTGTCACTTGCCGATACGATTGCGATCCCATGTTCCAGCCTAACAGCAGACAGACTCTTTCACCACACCATAGCTGTGTTTGAGCGTGGCAGTCACCCAGGGCGGTTGATTGGGGCGGGGGATGGGTGAGGGGGGGGGGGGAGGAAGGCGTGTGCCGGTCGGGTTCAGAGAGGATGGGGTGAGGGGGTGGGGTTGCCAAGAGTCTGCATTGCGTGCTACGGGAATGAATACCTAGGTGGACATCTAGGCGCGGCGTAATGAGGGAAGGAGGTCGATAGGATGAAGAGGAAGTACGTGGCGAGCCCCCTGGCAAGGATCTATATATATATATGTATACATATATGTATAGTATCATATAGGCGACCTGATAAGGTAACATGCCGGCCTTCGCCTTTGATGAACGTTGTGGCACTCCATGCGAGGTGGAATATTTGTTGCCTTGACACCTGGCGAAGGATACGTCTCCCAGGCTGCACACTCAGGCTCTAGATGCTGGCTTGTGGGCGCTGCCCCAAAGCGTCGGCGGCGGAAGCATATTCAGTTTCTTCCCCCCCCCCCCTCGCCCCCCACCCCCCCTCTCTCAGAGGAAAAGAAGAAAAGAAAATGAACGATGACTTGTAATTCATATCAGATGATAAAACAAAACACTTTCCAGACAGTATATGACGGTCTGGTTTACCTGGTTGGATCGAGGTAGAAGGGTTGGGTGGGGCTGGAGGGAGGGAGGGAGGGAGGTGTTGTGTGGAAGGGGTGGGGTGGTGGTGAGACGGGGGGGGGCGGGGGTTAGCGGCTGGCGTATGTGGGGATCTGATACACCTGATACACCAGGACACGGTGAGTGGAGGATGGGCGAGGGGGGAGGGGGAAGGGAACGATCGGAACATGAATTTGCTAATGTTGCTAGTCGTATTTCGTTGGCTCGGCGTCAGATTCGTTTCTATCCCCGAGCTACCCCCGTGGCTTTCTTACTATGCCCTTTGAGCAAATACAGATCCGATGACTCTCAGATCAACAAACCCAGATTCCAACGTCGATCACCCCTACTGATCTACATTCGAATCTGGGAAGTGTCATTGTGTCATGTCATTCATGTCGATGTTTTCTCAGCCCTGTTTAGCCCCCCCGTGTGCACAAAGGCGACCAAGAACACAAATCGATCCATTCCGACAAGTCGAGAGGCTCCGTTACTAGGCTAAGCCCGTGTCACACTGTCAGATAGGCAAACCCGGATTCGGTACGAGTTGCGAACGCAACCCCTCCCCTTCTCCGGGAAACGCAAACGACGACTTCAGGGGTAAATGCATTTTGTTTTGGGTTGGGGATGGGGGTGGGGGCTGGGCGGGGCGTGGAGGGAGGGGAGCGGGGAGGGGAACGAGGGAGGGGGCCGGGGGAGGGGAGGAGAGGGGGAAACGAAAACGTGCCCCTAATTATGCAAGCATGGAGATCTGCTTCTAAAATGTGTGTGACTTATATTATTAATTTGTATTGTTCTGGTTCGATTTAAAGGACTTACGTGTCGATAAACGAGGTCCACCTTCCATGTTGCTAGGCGTGAGTCATACGTGAGCTATGCTGAAATCAAATTTCACCTCAACATATATTAGACCGACGGCCCTGTTGGAAGCGGGGGGTGAGGCACGATGGGGGCATCTCCCCCCCCCCCCATTTGTTTCTATAATAGTAAAGCTAGCTAGGTCGGCCACGGTGTCCAGTCCACCTGTTACATTTACCTGTGTCAGAGAAGTGCCACATACCGAGATATATATATATATATACATATACTCAGATATACATCCTCGACTTCTGTTTATTATTATAATAATTATAATCGCCCGGCACGAGGAGGGGGATTTGGTGTCGCTGTTGAGAGGGGATCGAGTAACTTAAACCTCGTAGGCTGGCTGGCTGGCTGGCCGGCTGGCCGGCTGGCCCGAGACACCTGTGAATGGCATAATAACAGTTATAACACTGGACGGAATATCGCCTTGCTCCACTGACCTTTAGGGACAATATGACGCCTGCCTGATACCTCACCTTAGAATGTATGCGCCTTTCTTACTCTAATAATGCCACCCCCCCCCCCTTCCTCCCACCCTCCTACCTCATCACTCTCGTCAATGTTCGTGGCCTGAGCAGTGTTATATATCGACCTGCATCTTTTAATTGCTCTCGTCTGTTGTCTCTCTGTCTGTCTCTCTGTTTGTCTCTGTCTCCCTCTTCAATCTGTCTCCCTGTCTGCCTGTCTCTCTCTGTCTGTCTCTGTCTCTCTCTGTCTCTCTGTCTGTCTCTGTCTCTCTGTCTGCCTGTCTCTCTGTCTGCCTGTCTCTCTGTTTGTCTCTGTCTCTCTGTCTGCCTGTCTCTCTGTCTGTCTCTGTCTCTCTGTCTGCCTGTCTCTCTGTTTGTCTCTGTCTCCCTGTCTGCCTGTCTCTCTGTTTGTCTCTGTCTCTCTGTCTGCCTGTCTCTCTGTCTGTCTCTGTCTCTCTGTCTGCCCGTCTCTCTGTCTGCCTGTCTCTCTGTTTGTCTCTGTCTCCCTGTCTGCCTGTCTCTCTGTCTGCCTGTCTCTCTGTTTGTCTGTCTCTCTGTCTGCCTGTCTCTCTGTCTGTCTCGGTCTCTCTGTCTGCCTGTCTCTCTGTTTGTCTCTGTCTCCCTGTCTGCCTGTTTCTCTGTTTGTCTCTGTGTCTCTGTCTGCCTGTCTCTCTGTCTGTCTCTGTCTCTCTGTCTGCCTGTCTCTCTGTCTGCCTGTCTCTCTGTTTGTCTCTGTCTCCCTGTCTGCCTGTCTCTCTGTCTGCCTGTCTCTGTTTGTCTCTGTCTCTCTGTTTGTCTCTCTGTCTGTCTCTGTTTGCCTGACTCTCTGTCTGCCTATCTCTCTGTCTCTCTGTCTGCCTGTCTCTCTGTTTGTCTCTGTCTCCCTGTCTGCCTGTCTCTCTGTCTGTCTCTGTTTGCCTGACTCTCTGTCTGCCTGTCTTTCTGTTTGTCTCTGTCTCTCTGTTTGTCTCTCTGTTTTCTCTGTTTGTCTCTGTCCCTCTGTCTCTGTCTCTCTGTTTGTCTCTCTGTCTATCTCTGTCTGCCTGTCTCTCTACAATGTTTCTCTTTCTCCCTGTCTGCCTCTCCCTGTCTGCCTCTCTCTCTCCCTCCATCTGCCCCGCTCCCTCCCTCTCCCCTCTCTCCCCCTCATCCCTCCCTCTCCCCTCTCCTCCCCCCTCTCTCTCGATGGCTTGCAGATCGGCATAATCTATCTGGAAGAGAATCTTTCACGTGTCACTCCTATCCTCAGACCAGAGAGGGAAAGGGGTGGGGGGGTCCTTGGTCGATTGTTATTTGATCCGATGTGTCCACAAAGGTGTTATAAAACCCATGGACAAACTGTTCATCCATTCACCCGTCTGTCTGTTACTTGGTTACTGGGCCCTCACCCGTCTGTCTGTTACCTGGTTACTGGGCCCTCACCCGTCTGTCTGTTACCTGGTTACTGGGCCTTCACCCGTCTGTCTGTTACCTGGTTACTGGGCCCTCACTCGTCTGTCTGTTACTTGGTTACTGGGCCCTCATCCGTCTGGCTGTTACCTGGTTACTGGGCCCTCACCCGTCTGTCTGTAACCTGGTTACTGGGCCCTCACCCGTCTGTCTGTTACCTGGTTACTGGGCCCTCACCCGTCTGTCTGTTAACCTGGTTACTGGACCCTCATTCTTTTGTCTGTTACCTGGTTATTGGGCCCTCACCCGACTGTAGGTTACTTGGTTACTGGTCCCTCACCCGTCGGTCTGTTTTCAGTTTCTGCATGTTGATTCTTTCCCTATCTGGCCCCGGCCTAGCCATCATGACCAGGGTAGAAAAATCATGTCGCATTCTATGGTGAAAACAACTTCACACGGTAAATTGATTTGCCTAAAGCTTAAAGCTTTTACAGTACATTACTTGGAAGTTCAAAAATGCGTATATGCAATATCGTCACATGTTCACATAAGCCATGCTAATTGATTTACTGATTACTTCCGGTTATTGGGTCAGTGAAAACACGTGTTTTCATATGAATTTCTGATGAGAAGAGGTATATTTTATACCTCTCGAGAAAGTTTAATCATGTGATTAATCGTTACCTGGAGATAATAGGAACCGGATTAATTAAGGTTTGTTTCTACTAATCACTTTTCAGAACAGATATTGTAGAATGAGAATTACATCAGGTCAAAATGGAACAACACAGAAATGAGGTTCTTCCAGACCTAAATGTTATCATATAATGCGACCAGACTGTGGGTGTGTCTCAGCCCACACACAGCCTACGACGCTGTATGGGCTAAACCTGGCCCCTTTCCCCTGCTACACCCGCCTCCATCTGATTATCTAGCCGACTCCCCACACATTGGCAGTACCAGATGTCATATATATATATATATATATATATATATATATATGTCTCGTCATGCGCAGTTGTGCGGCGGCCCAGTGTGTATGAGACGTCCCCCATTATGAGGGGATGCACCCTCCGGCCATGGCTAATGTACTGACTGGGGACAGGGCTTTGGTAAACAGGCATATTATCTAAATTCTGCGGCGGGGGACTAAATAATTCAGGCTTTGCCTTCTCCCATCCTATCCAATCCAATGCCTTCCGCTACCCTCATCTCGCGTACCATGTCTGACCAAACCCTTCTATCCACCCCCATTCCCCCCCTATACCCGCCATGTCCTATCCCATACATTACCCTACCTCCCTATCACATCCCATCCCTTACCTTGCCTTCCTATACCATCCCTTACATTCTATCCCTACCCTCTATATACCATCCCATATCTTCCGCTGTCGTTCAATCCCCCCCCCCCCCACCGATTGCACCCCGTTCCCTTCCTCCACATACCCTCCTATTCCACCCCACTCCGTGCCCTACCCTTCCACCAATAGGCCCTCATGCTCTGCGCCCATCCCCTGATGCCTCCCTTCCACCCCACCACACCCCTACCTGACCCTACCTAGCCCCCTTCTCCTCTCCATGGCAACAGCTGGCCTTTGAGTTTGTTGACACGATCAAACGACGCATTAATTACGCAGGGGATCAATGGTTGGATTTAGTCTGCATTGTTTTGACGTATAACCCTATTGTCTGTACGTGATAGACCGCAGGCTTGAGTCCTTTTTCTTTGATCGTGAGCATGAAATTGACAATCATAGCTGATGGTAGGTACAAGTGAGAAGCACTCATCTCTGAAACTGACAACAAAATGATTTGTGCTGCTTTGTTTACACGATTTGTTTGTCCGACATAACGCACGTGGAAGACCTTTTTTCACCACATGATTGGCTGAAAGCAACTGCGACGTTAGTGAATGATTGACAGCCTGGATCGGTCTATTAGGGAATGGGTCTGGTGTCTGTAGCCGCCTTAATGACGGCCAGGATTGGTTGGGGCCAGGGTCTGTCAGAGCAAACGAAATCAAAACTGTCTTGTGATTTCTTGCTTTGCTCTCTTCAGTGGAGGGGTGGGGGCATAAAGGGCACGCACCCCTCCTTTCGCTGGCAAATAGGCGAAAAAGGGCACGTGCCCCCCCCCCCCCCCTTTCTCTGACGAGCACAGTAACTACCGAGGAATTTGACAAGGGCTGGGGGGGGGGGGGGGAGGGGGGGAGGGGAGTACCATTATCCTCCGCGTTGATAACGTATAATCGATCTGGTTAGCGTTCCATCACTACACAACGGTGACACACGTGTTCTCAATTAGTTAAGGGAATACCTCGTGTATGTCCATAATAATATTATTGTTTAAAGCGCCATTTTTATTCCAGTCCTTCCACAGGACACAGCGTATCAAGACAAGAGCGGGGTTGTCATTGGGGGGTGGGGGAGGCGGGAGGGGGGGGGGGTAATTATGTAACTTCGGCACGAATATATATGGGTGGGCGTGCGATTGTTGGCAACAAGAACAACAACAGGTCCTTCAAGATCTGAACGAGCTAGCGTTGTTCTATGTATGTGCCTGCCCAGCGGTGCGAAATAGCGGCGAATAGTACATGTGTTAATTAATACCTCTAATTAGCTGATAATGTGGCTGGAATTAACACGAATTATTTTCAATTACCAGGCGTTCGCGACAACATAACCCGTCTAAATGTTGTTCCGGGACGGGTGTCCTGGCCCAATCTAGCTATCTGCACAACAACGGCCTAAATAAACACCTACATGTTATTCCCATTGTGGTGAGGTTAAAGCGCTCGTGGGTTCACAGAAGTTGCGTACATTGTCGTGACGTCCCCACAATGGGGATAACACATAATAAAGGCCAATGTACAGTCATCACGTAAAACCCGGTAACTCCGCACAAAGTGTGGCGATGGCAATAAAGGCCATTTTACAGTCCCCAATTAAACCCCGGTAACTCCGCACAAGGTGTGGCGATGGCAATAAAGGCCAATTTACAGTCCTCACTTAAAACCCGGTAACTCCGCACAAGGTGTGGCGATGACTATCCTAACGTGCCCCCGTGTATTTCTCCAGGACTATGTAACAAGGTACCCGCTCCGCTTTATGATCCAAGATTGCAGAGAAAAACAGAAGGGTTTAGTAGAAGAGTGATAAACCATGGCAACTGTGCGCATCTCCCGTATACGGCGCCAAAAATGATTTTGTATGATTGTTGTTAATCGCTATTTGCTTATGATTATTACAAATTGTTATTGTTGTTGATGGTTATCACTATTGTTATTGTGTGTTTTTTTCAGCCAACCCTACCCCTCGGCGTTTCTACTTGGATGGCAAGGACCTGACCATCACCATCGAGAGCAGCGACCGCGTGTCCCACAGACTGGTCAGTCAGATCCTGAAGGTGCTGGTGTCCGAGGTTCTGGGTTACTCCAATGTCGAGATCCGGAACGGCACTCAGCAGAGACTCCAGAACGATACGGAAGACCCGACCGGCTACAACTCTATCAACGCCACCGGGATCCTGAACCGACTCTCCGGATGCTCGACAACTGGGTAGGTGGATCAAAAGCCAAGGGCAAAGCAAAGGTCAGGCTAAGGTCAAGGCTAAAGCTAAGGTCAAGGCTAAGGTCAAGGCTAAGGTCAAGGCTAAGGTCAAGGCCAGGGCCAAGGCTAAGGTCAACGCCAGGGCCCAGACCCAGACCCAGGCCCAGGCCCAGGCCAAGGCCATTCACCGGCTGTCCGCCATTTTTTGCCCTATCGTGTACATTTACATATTTTACACGTGTCTAATATAAATATTATTAGTACGTGTGAGCGTGTTAATCAACTTGTGGTGACTAACGCCATGTCTGTCCACAAACCGTGTTAGCGACAAGCGACTTAAGTATGTCTTCCTGCTATCCTCGTCGAGTTCGTGTTTCCTTGGTAACGTGACCCATTCCGTCATTACCATGGCAATGTTCACGTTGTTCGGTGTAATTAAACCAGATGGGTGGGGGCATGAAGGGTACCTGTAATTAAACTATTACACCAGACAATCTTAGTTACCAAACAACTGTGGCCTATTTCACGTACATAGTTTAGCCGGCTACGTGGCTTAGTCTAAAATCGCCCATCTTTACATGGTAACTAGTCCACTAAACCCCGTAGTCGGCTAAAATGCGTTCGTGAAATCCGCCTTTGGTATGTTCACTAGATTTCATTTAATAAAAGTGGAACGGTATTTTAGTTGTCATTGTAATGGGGTTTTGTTTATATGGTTGCATGGGTCAAAAACACTAGTAGCTGCATGCAGATACATGTATATGAACTGGGAGTTGAAGTTATAATTGAGTCGGCGTGTCTTCGCCCTTGGTGTACAGCTGTCAAGATCAGACCCCCGGCTCCAACATCCCGGAGACGATGATCAACCTGGAAGTCTGGAGCCAGGCTGGCTTCAACATGGAACCCTGGGTTGCCAATGGTTACGTCAACGACGCGGGACCGCTGGGCCCCCTGGGAAGGTATGCACTGGGCCAGGGATCCATTGGAATGGCAGGCCCTGCAGAATGATGCTATCCGCATGTGTTGTCGTCAATTGCTCTCTTCCCTTCTGTCGCGAGAATCCTCCAGATTCGTAGGTTGGATTTTTCACAATTGAGATGGGGCAGTCTCTTTGTGTGGTGCAGGATATGATGAAATTATTTAACCAGACTAAACTGGGGAAAAAACTGGTTCTGTTTTGTGCTACGGTGTCAGTCCATTACTGCAGCCTTCTGTGGAGAGTTAAACTCAGGCATATGGTTATGTTTTAACCCATAAAAATAATTTGGAACATTTTAGTCTGTTTGGTTCAGTCACTGGTGGAACACGTAGTCGATCACGTTGATAGATAGATAGGTCCATGGTTCGAACAGCGGTCTGGACGGTCTAATCCGGAGCATATTTCATCCACATCATTCGTTGTCCCCGCAAGTTCCTTAGCCTAATTTAGTCCTCCTGCGCACAAAACTGGCCTGAAACAACGCAATCAATCAGACTCGATCAGTAGTGGTTTGCCATTTCCCTTAGTCTGTTTTACAACAAAACCTGTTCTGTGATGCAAGGTGCGATGTAGTGTGAATAGCAAAGATATATGTCTGGAAAGCGCAGTGCGGTTTGGGAAGGTGAGGGTTCGAAAAACGGTCTGGGCGATCTTATCCCGGACATATTTCATCCAAATCATCTGTTGTCCCCGAACTAGGAATGAGGTATAAACAGGAAGGTCATGGGTAGCGCCTACCTGGCAACCATGTCCCATCTCGCATCTCCCACCGTGTAATCAGGCGATCATCTCCCACATTAAATGGGGGCCGGCGCGATCGCTCAGTGGGCTAGAGCGCTCTCATTGAGTGCTCTGGTCACCTGAGAGCCTAACGGCACGTGGATCGGTCATTCGAGCCCTGCTGTGGCCATGTCTGTATGGTCGCAGGATAACGATCCCATGTCTTTCTTCGTAAAGAGTAGGGGACTACCCCCGGGAAATGGCTCCACTCTCCCTTCCCTCTCCCATTGACGCAATATGACCAAAAGTGGTTACAGCGTCCTGAATAACCAACCAACCACACATTAAATGTGTTATTTGTTGAGGTTACTTCGTCTTGAGACAGGTCTAACGAGTGACTGGGAGTTAAGGTATACAATACATTCATATAACCGGACGTTGTTGTCTGTACTTTTTTGTATATTTACTCCTTAGTTCAGTTGATACACAGACTAGTGTAAGATAGTCGGTTTAAAAAAAAACACGAAACGACTGTAATATAAAGGGATATATATGTATATTATATTCAACCATAGAGATAAACTATTACAATAGGAAATAGTTCTATGCATCAAGAAGTATATATATCATTCTCACATCGGTGTCAATATTGGGTTTTGGCCGTTAAATTAATTAACGCGAGGCTTCGCTCTACTCACGCTAGGTTTGGTTGGTTCATGCCGACATTTTCTGTGGAAGAAAACTGGCATTCCAACCACCTCATCGTCGACCACTGGAGGGCGCTGCAGCTGCCGGATGTGACCTTGCAATTTGAACCGGAAGATGACACTCTGAGCTTGGTGCAGTCGTTGCTAAGTCACCCGAGTCCTCAGACCCACAGGACCTACTGCAACGGCCCCCACTGCCAGAATGGTGTCATGTACTCCAACCGATGCCTCAAGTCGACCAACAAGTGCGCTCTACTGCTATCCAGCTACCCAGGTTAGAAGGTGGCATTTAATTGTGTCCTATTCTGATCGATAATATAAACGATAGGAATGAGGTATGAATGAAAACGTTAACCAGGGCCACCAATATGCGGACTTTGGAACTCCCAACAGGTGGAGTATGCATTCCTGATCACTGAGGGCCTTGGTCCCTGGTAATTATATCGTCCCATATTCCTGACGTCATAATGATATCGTCCCATGTATGATATCGTCCCCTTTTCATGACGTCATAATTCTATTGCCACCTGTTAATGACGTCATAATGATATCGTCCCATGAATGATATCGCCTCTTTTTAATGACGTCATAATTCTATCGCCACGTGTTAGTGACATAATGATATCGCCCCATGAATGATATCGCCTCGTTTTAATGACGTCATAATTCTATCGCCACGTGTTAATGACGTCATAATGATATCGTCCCATGAATGATATCGCCTCGTTTTAATGACGTCATAATTCTATCGCCACGTGTTAGTGACATAATGATATCGCCCCATGAATGATATCGCCTCGTTTTAATGACGTCATAATTCTATCGCCACGTGTTAATGACGTCATAATGATATCGTCCCATGAATGATATCGCCTCACTTTAATGACGTCATTATTCTATCGCCCCGTATATATGTATCTCCAGAGCTGGACAACGGGGTTCTCAAGCAGCAAGTGCACGACCTCCACCTGGCCGTCGACGTGGCCTGGATCGGTTCCCACCTCCAGAGCTTCGTCCACCAGCGCAGCGCCAACCACCTGCCCACCTTGTTCTTCAACTGGGTCCCCAACACGCTGACGTCCCTGGGCAACTACACCCGAGTCAACTTCCCCAACTGCAAGATGAGCTCCAGCAGCGCCACCTTCGTCGACAGCGAGGGCCGCTGCGACTTCGAGGTGCACCAGCTGTCCAAGCTGACCTGGGCCAAGGTGGCGACCAACACGCCGCTCGTCCAACACCTCGTGTCGGAGATCACGTTTACCCAGGAGCGCTACGAGGAGCTACTGCGCAGCTACATGGCGCAGATGGCGCACGGGGACGCCGACGCGGAGCGGGCCGTGGAGGAGACGGCCTGCGAGTGGGTGCGGCAGAACGAGCGCACATGGAGGCGGTGGCTGCCCAAAGACCTGGCCAATAAGACCGTCATCTACCTCGGGGGCATGTTCCCGCTGACCGGGCCCTACTGGAGGATTCCCGGGGTCGTACCAGGTCGGTCCGTGCTTTCCCCCCTCGGGTCGGTCTGTCTCCGTCTGTCGGGATGTAGAAAACGGGGCCGGTGTCCAGGTCAAAGGTTTCTTCTGCCTCGGAGCGGTCGATGACATAGATATATACAGACATATGTGTAAAATGAGGTGCACTCCGGTCCCCATAAAGCCTGCACGTTGGGCTCGATGACTTCCACGTGAGTGGAGAAAGACTCCCTTGGGGGCATACCGGCCAGACGACAATGGGAGGGGAATTATTTTCTTATGTGAATCATTCCGGCGCCTTTTACGTCACCGTGTATGTATGTCGCCATGAAAACTTGTTGGGGTGTTACGTTAACCGTCAGATGCGCCTTTTAAGAGGTGCCTTGCAAAATACATCACGTGACATAATTGTTATCGTGCGAGATCATCCGTCCGAGCCAACCCCATTATGCAAAGTGCATTGGACATTGGCTTATTAACGTTGCTACCGGCGTATGGGCTGCTTACTGCACTGAGAGGCGCAGACACTTACCCCCATTATATTATCCTATTATGATTTCTCCTTTTACCACGTGATTAACACGCACACCAGTTAAGCTGGTGGTACCGCCGCTCATACTCGTGCAGACGGTGATGGGCGAGCTAAGGTTGGTTGGCCGTTGGGCCGCTGCGCCAGGCTTACAGCTGGCATGCGAGCGTCATAACGTTACCATACATGGTGTCAACATAATGGTACAAAGAATATGCCCGCTCATCAATTCCTGCTCCTGCGACTCTGCCCCGGCCCCCGTTTTAGGGACGATATTTATACCATTTAATATATGAAAAACCGAAACCGCCCCCCCCCCTATCCAATATATCTGGATCCGACCCTGAAACCGGCCCCCCCTTTCGAGATTTTTTGGATCCGGCCCTGAAACCGGTCGCCCCCCCCCTTCCAGATTTTCTGGATCCGCCCCTTTCCTGCCACTATATCGGTGACCAATATTCCAGGTGCGATGATGGCCATCGAGTTCATCAACAAGGATCCGACGATCCTGGAGAATTACCGTCTGGAGCTGAAGATTGAGGACACTCAGTGCAAACCGGACCTGGTCATGAAACAGTTCGTGCAGTACGTCAAGAATGACCAGCAGCCAATCGCCGGCATCCTAGGTAAGAAACAGAACGTGAACTTATTAATAGGGGTCTGGAAGGGGTAAAGAAGGTGACACGCGACGCAGGCATATTTAAACAATCGACATTTGACAATGACCCCGAAATTCCGACACTGAGGATCTAAAAAAGCGAGATCGACACAGAGTTTTGAAGAAAAAAACGACACTGAACTTAGCCAAATTAGCGACACAGAACGTCGTAAAAAAATCAACATTCGACACAAACAAAAAATGAAATTGTGGGAAGAAACAAAATAAGGACTGAACGTTGTATGAGAATGATATAAGAAAGAATTTTAAGAACGACAAACTGGAATTAAAGCAAAAAAGTAAATGTATAGGAGCCAAAAAAAAAGGCAAAAAACTGAATACAGTATATTGGAAACAAAAAATTAAGAAGAAAAACGAATACATGGGAAGCGAATTTGTGAAAATCTGTCAAGCTAATTTGAGAAAAACGAATATGTGAGAAGCGCGAATTTGTGAAAATATGTGACACGAAAAGGAGGAACAAAAATTTTAAATGTGGAAGAAGACATCCACGTGATATGTTTTGAATGTATGTACTTTACAACCACATGTAATGGTTAGCGACACACTGCCCTATATGTTAGATAGACCTATAAGTCTCAACGCATCTGTTTCAGGTCCTGGGTGCTCGGAGACGGCTGAGCCGATAGCCGGGTTGTCTCAGCACTTCAACACAGTCATTATCAGCTACAGTGCCGAGGCCTTGCAACTTGCCAACCGAGTCATGTTTCCGTACTTCTTCAGAACCATTCCACCCATGTCTCAACACGGGTAAGTAGCTTACACCAGGGCGATAATGCCAGCATCTACCCATAAGTCACAACATGGGTAGGAACGCCAGGGCGATAATGCCAGCATCTATCGATATAGGTACTATAAACCCATGATATAAAGCTTTCACAAAAGAGGCGCATACATAAGGCGTTTCACTTAATTTCTTCTTCAAATCAAGTATAATGTATAATTATTATACACTATATCCTTGTTCGAAATTAGATATCTCTGAAACTAAACATAGAAGCCCGGTCAGTTTAGGTATGGATTTTGCGGCGTCAATTCGTGCCTGTCACCGGAAATACGTCATATTTACTGGTTGACATGCTGTGGTGAGGTCGTTGGTGCGCATGTGTGGCCGTGGGCATGCTGTACTTGAAGGCAAGCATATATGTGACGTTTATCACAATCCGGCGCTTTATCCCGCAGTCCCGTCTACATGGAGATATTCCGGGCGTTCGGCTGGCGCAAGGTGGCGCTGCTGGCCGAAGATGGCCAGGAGTTCCCAGAATTCCACAGCTTCTTGAAGGACTTGTTCATCGCCGAAGACTTCTCCGTCCTGTACGACCGCAACATGCCGCGACACGCCAACATGGACGACGCCGCTAAGGTATGACGTCATCATTAGTGGTGGACATTACTTGCATTGTCAATTGAGTCGGCTGCGTTTGATTTGGTATGACGACGTAATTAATAGTGCACGTTAACAGTATTGCCAATGGAGTCGAAGGGGTTGATCTAGTATGACTAGTTTTATTAACAATTGTATAAAATGTCGCTATATCATGTACTATTATTATTACCTCTAAGCTACGTAGCATGACACAACAATTATATATATTCACATTAATCATGACTTTATTGGTTAGTCAATTGATGCTAAAGTTCGTGGCAGTTGATGTTGGAATTTATTTTGAATTAAATTGTTATCGTTAAAGAAAAATCGTATTTTATAAATGTTAATGTCGCCCAGAAGAAGGAGTTTCATTTCAGTCATTATTTTATTGCGGTGTAGTATTTGGAAGGGCTGAAGAGGCAGAATGCCCGGATCATCATCCTGACCAGCTTTGAGCAGGCCGTGCGTTCCATCATGTGCCAGGCATACCGCATGGTAAGCAGAATACTGACGTCATAGTCACTATGACATCATGACATCATAGTCATTGTGACTGCATGACGTCGTAGTCATTCTGACAGCATGACGTCGTGAGAACATAACGTCATATTCACTATGATAGCATGACGTCATAGACACTACGTCATAGTCATTATGGAAGCATAACGTCAAAGTCGCTATGACAGCGTGACGTCATAACCAGTATGAAAACATGACATCAGAGTCACATCGAATCTATTTTTCGCGCTCCATCTACCAACTTTGTATCTGTCTTTCATAATCCAGTTTCTATGACAATAGTGTATTCTGCATGTAGCAACCGATTATTGTAGTTAATGCTGGTCATGTGTTATAACTTGAGCTATAGGGCTATACAGTTCTCGCGATCGGGCCGCGAGACTTCAGTTTTGGGGACAAACAAACACATGTGCTCCATGTTGAAGTATAGGCAGCTACAAGTCAATTTCTATCCAGGTTTATTCTAAAGACTATGAGTACCATTTCACTAAACATGGCTATGGCAGATATACGTTAAAATATTTGGAGGCGATGAAGCGCAGAACTTTGGGAACATACAAGGAAAAATCCGTTTTCAAAACACTCGAAAGCTAAAAATAACGTTCTAAATTTAGCCCTGCACCCGGGCTTTCGCAAGTTCACCAAACAGCGAGTGACGTCACAGAGTTTCGCGTGCCGTCGCGGTCACAAAAATGGCGGGAGCAAGTGATCGACTTAACCATTCCGCTGTCAAAATGTGCAGTGCATGGAGTAACAACACACGGATGCGTCATTAAACCACATGGTAAAGATAAAATAAGACCAGTTGGATGTTTTCGTATTACTTTTGGATCACGAAAAGAAAAAGTTTCTTCATTTTTGTAAGTTTTCTGTTTGAAGCGTTGCGCCGACATTGTCACCGGGGAGAATCCGTGTGACGTCGTAACGCCTCGTTTTCGCAGGAAATGCAAAAAAACGTTAGTTTCTCAGTCGTATTGTCCCGTCGTAACAAATATTCGTCATTGTGATGGCGCAAACGAATAAAAAATATGTCGTCTATCCGTGTTGTGAAGCTATATTTCTTAAATATTCTTAATCATATCGCTAGGCCTTCCGCAATGGACCCACCTCTCGGCGCCTGGCTTTTGCGCAGGTAGTCTGGTTCCAGTCTCTCTCTTTGTGTAACATACACGTCACGCCTACGTCACAGATAGTCAGGATACCAGTGTGCGTAGAGATTCTAAACTCGTTCCCAACACGTGCTTCGTTTGTTTGTTCCCAAAATGAATAAACCGGAAGTCTAAGCGAACGAGACTTTATAGCCCTATACACTAGATGATCCACGCCGGTGTCTTTCGCCAAGATGAGACACGCACAGAATTTATGGACCAAGCAATGCATCGAGAACTGCAGCGCCATGTGTCACCCGTAGTTACGCCCCGTATTACTGGCGCGTTGGAATATGCATATCATTTCTTTACTATGCCATTCACCGTATTGGTTCATCGGGATCTTTGCCCGGGCTCAGTTACCCCGTGCGTACACGAAGATGGCATAAACGTACATTCATGGATACAGAGAGGTGGATATGACAGATTATAATTCCGAACATGTGTCCCTCACAAAGGGTATGGACACGTACAGACATACTTACAAACAGACTGACATACTTTTATACATATACATACATTTAGAGCTGCCGGCGCGCAGGGCCGGCGGTCCTGGGGAGCCATTCTCGGTGGCGACATCATGATTTTCACATCGTTTTTCATCTAAGATAACCTGGAATTTCACTATTTCGAAGCCCAATTGGTTCAATTTCTCGAATAATAACATATATTTATGTCTGTATGTATACCAGGGCATGACGTCCAAGGAAGGGTACGTTTGGTTCTTACCCTCCTGGTTCACTCACAAATGGTGGGACACGGACCTTAGCCGTAAAGGGGAAACCGTGCCCTGCAGCAAGGCGCAGATGCTGCAGGCCATCCAGGGATACTTCCTGCTCACCTCTTCCTTCTTCGGAGCCCCGGATCTGCCCATCGTCGGCAACACGACCGTCAAGGGGTGGATCGCCTCTTACAAGGACCGCTTGCGCAAGATCGTGAGTTCATATTTCTAATGGTGTCAATATGCACCACAAATTTACTTTTATAATTGGCCGCTAAACAGTTCACAATGAAGCACGTATTTATAGGTGATTGATTGCTTTATTTGCAGCGCATGGATAGTGTAGTGTATTTATTGGGCCGTCTACGTGCTTGTGAGAGGTTCCGTAATTCGAGCACGCGTCTTATTGGTTTGTTATCGCAGCGCGTGCATCTGATTGGTTGCTTCATCGCAGCGCGTGCATCTGATTGGTTGCTTCATCGCAACGCGTGCATCTGATTGGTTGCTCCATCGCAGCGCGTGCATCTGATTGGTTCTGCTTATGAACATGGCACGCAGATATGATTGACTCATTTAATTACGCTGCCCATGCGGGAAATAATAGTTGTCACTATGACTATGACCTGAACATATTGCGACGCCTTTTTGGCGACCACATTATCATTTCTCTGACGTTAAACCAGTTCGTATTACCGTGTGTTTGTTGCTCGCTGTCTACAGGACGCCCTTCGCTACCAGACCCAGTACGCCAGCTACTGCTATGATGCTGTCTGGGTGTTTGCGCTGGGACTGGACAAGCTGCTTAAAGAGGACGCCTCATCTTTGGAGTCGCTGCACTCCGACAAGACTACCAAGTAAGTTAGGGGTCGACTAACTGGGGCCAGAGTGGGGGAGGGAGGAGGGGGGAGGGGTTTTTTTCGTCTGCCTTAGATCTAAAACGTCAGTACTCACACAGTGTATAAAAAACTCATCCATTGGCTTGAATGTTATACAAAATATTGGTGACCCTGTCAGATGCCCTTTCACGGGAACCTTGTTTAAGAAATATTGTTTAAAGGGAACAGCCAGCTTGGCCTCTAACGCTGCTTTTCCGATTCATATAATACCCAATTGTCTATCCCCCAAATTGCAGAATTTTTTGTTCTATCTGTAGCTCACAACAAACTTTAGAAGTAACCGCCAGGCACGATTTTGCCGCCTACGCAGGCGGCAGCCCTTTTTGGAGGCGTGTTTGTGATTGACCAATCAGGAGGCGATACTTTAATTTATTCAAACCGGAAATTGCGCCTATTGTCTAAGCAAAACAAGAGCGCGTGATAATCGCTAATATACAATGCTTCGATTCTCCAATCAAGGCATTGTTGCGGAGTCAATCGTCGCAAGACGTATATCAATTTGTTTGGACGATACTTGTTCATGAAAAGCTAAGATCTTGCGGTACTGCCCGGCTTGGAACTGCCGCTGTTCATCTGTAAATCGCGGCCCTGATCTCTCTCTCCGCGAGTTATAACGTAAGGCGGCGCCATATGAATAGTCACAATATGCGTCACTGCTCCCGGCAAAATGGCGCTCTGCTTGACATTGATGGGGGCGGGTTGCCTTAATATTGTTCTCCTTACCAGTCGGTCGAAACTTGCCAATTTAATTTTAAGATGTAAATTTTCGGTGCAGATCGCGATTAAATTAGGTTTAAATAATAATTTAAAAAAATATTTAAAAGATATAGATTTACTAACAATTCATTAGTTAATTGGGGGTCTAAAACATTAAACATTGACTTTGTTTGACTTGACTTTCCTTCAGACGCTTCATGTATCACTTGAACCGGACCCACTTTAGCGGGGTGTCCGGCCCGGTGCAGTTCCGTGGCGCAGACCGCACTGGTATCGTTAACATCATGCAGTTTGTGGGCGAGGAGGCCCAGCCGGTTGGGTCCTACCACCTCAGCAGGGAACCCGCCGCCCGCATGGATCTAGTGGAGTCCGGAGTGATCTGGATCTCCGGCCAGCGCCCCCAGGATGGCATGATCGGTACGTGGATTGGTTGCTTAGTTACGTAGGTGGGACGCGATTGGTTAGTTACGTAGGTGGGACGCGATTGGTTAGTTACGTAGGTGGGACGCGATTGGTAAGTTACGTAGGTGGGACGCGATTGGTTAGTTACGTAGGTGGGACGCGATTGGTAAGTTACGTAGGTGGGACGCGATTGGTTAGTTACGTAGGTGGAACGCGATTGGTTAGTTACGTAGGTGGGACGCGATTGGTAATTTACGTAGGTGGAACGCGATTGGTTAGTTACGTAGGTGGGACGCGATTGGTAAGTTACGTAGGTGGGACGCGATTGGTAAGTTACGTAGGTGGGACGCGATTGGTTAGTTACGTAGGTGGGACGCGATTGGTTAGTTACGTAGGTGGGACGCGATTGGTTAGTTACGTAGGTGGGACGCGATTGGTAAGTTACGTAGGTGGGACGCGATTGGTTGCTTTATAGAGGGCGCTGTAACCCGTGTAGGTTATATCGCCACAATGGGCAGGGTCTAGGTAGAGTGGAACCATGAGACATGGAGTAACCACCTACAGTTTACAAGGAAAGATATGGGTCGTTTTTCCTGCACCAAGTGGCATTGGCACAGGTGGGGCTCGAACCACGCACCACTCGCTTGCGGCCACAGCGTTTGGTCGGCTAATGAGCTAAATGTTTTAAATTCTTAACTACATTTGTACTTTTCATATGCGTTTTTACGCGACAATTGTGTATATAAAAAGCCACTCTGTGCATGTATGTATGTATGTATGTATGTATGTATATGTAGCCCGGTTATAAATAAAGATGATGTTGATTTCCTTTCCTCCCTCTCAGAGCCGAAGCCCTGTGCCGTGGAGGGGTTCCGTGCCGTCCTCGGGGTCGAGTGTGATGACGCCATCATCATCGCCAACGTCCTGGGTGTCGGGTCCTTCGGTCTCCTCATGTTGATACTGCTCTTCATCGTCAAGAAACGGTGGGTACTGCATGTCACGGGGTACAGGTACACATGGAAACAAGGGGTGGGTGCGTTGGGGTGGGGTGGGATATGGTAGGTGGTGGGTGGGGAGGGGGAGGGGTGGGATGGGGTGGGTGGCAGTTAATTGGCTGCTGACGGTCATCGGGATATGAAAAGGGAGGAATTGTTTTTGATGAAAGTTGTTGACCTATTTATTTGTCGCTCGCTTATTATACATTGTTATCGAGCTCCCCCCCCCCCCCCTCGCCCCTCCCAACCCCACATATATCGTCATCACTGACTACTGGCTCCAGATCTACATCCTTCTCATCCATAAGACGAGGGAATGATACAATTCGATGTATAAAAACGACTGTTCGATTGCTCCATTTTGACGATTTGTAGTCGTGGTCAAATTGTCGTCTACTCGACTACAGACAAACTGGTTGGGGGTTCAAACCGCGCGTGTGTCTCTGGGATCCCGTTTATCCTTTCCATCTGATTGTTGTGACGGATCACCACCATGGTGAAAGCTTTTTCTGGAAGGTCATTTCCGTATCTATATTACCGAATTGGCGCTCGACCCCGATTAAAAGGGCCTTGCTTGTGTAGCGGTTAGCGCACTAGACCGCAGATCAATATGTCCTGGGGGCCTTCCTTGTGTAGTGGTTAGCGCACTAGACCGCAGATCAATATGCCCTGGGGGCCTTCCTTGTGTGGTGGTTAGCGCACTAGACCGCAGATCAATAGGTCCTGGGGGCCTTCCTTGTGTGGTGGTTAGCGCACTAGACCGCAGATCAATATGTCCTGGGGGCCTTCCTTGTGTAGTGGTTAGCGCACTAGACCGCAGATCAATATGCCCTGGGGGCCTTCCTTGTGTGGTGGTTAGCGCACTAGACCGCAGATCAATATGTCCTGGGGGCCTTCCTTGTGTAGCGGTTAGCGCACTAGACCGCAGATCAATAGGTCCTGGGGGCCTTCCTTGTGTGGTGGTTAGCGCACTAGACCGCAGATCAATATGTCCTGGGGGCCTTCCTTGTGTAGTGGTTAGCGCACTAGACCGCAGATCAATATGCCCTGGGGGCCTTCCTTGTGTGGTGGTTAGCGCACTAGACCGCAGATCAATATGTCCTGGGGGCCTTCCTTGTGTAGCGGTTAGCGCACTAGACCGCAGATCAGTAGGTCCTGGGGACCTCCCTGGTGTAGTGGTTAGCGCACTAGACCGCAGATCAATATATCCTTGAGGCCTCCCTGGTGTAGCGATTAGCGCACTAGACCGCAGATCAATATGCCCTGGGGGCCTTCCTTGTGTAGCGGTTAGCGCACTAGACCGCAGATCAATATGTCCTGGGGGCCTCCCTGGTGTAGTGGTTAGCGCACTAGACCGCAGATCAGTAGGTCCTGGGGACCTCCCTGGTGTAGTGGTTAGCGCACTAGACCGCAGACTTATCATTCATTACTCCTTCAGCGTCCTAGGAGGCTCCTTGGCCCAGTTTAACCCTTTTGTGCACAAACCCTGACCATCATCACATCTCATTTCATAACAGTGTCCAGATGGTCATTTACATTTTATTAGTTTCTGATCAATTATTATCGGATTATCAAATTACTATTTTGTATCAAACCACCGCTACGCTTTGGTTATTATGTACTGCGTTTGTGCTGCTAATAATAATTTATTAAAATTATAATTAAAAAAAAAAAAAAAAAAATTATAATAATAATTTCCGGATTGGCGCTCCATCCAGATACGACTCCAAGGTGCGGGAGACCCGGGAGCGGATGGAGGAGCTGGGCCTGATGGCCGACACGAGCTGGCTCTCTCTGGATCAGTGGGAGGTGCCCCGGGACCGCGTGGTCCTCAACCGCAAGCTGGGGGAGGGGGCCTTCGGGACGGTGTACGGCGGCGAGGCCTTCATCGACGACAGCTGGGTGGCCGTGGCCGTGAAGACGCTCAAGACAGGCTCCAATCCCGAAGAGAAGGTCAGTGTCTCAGTATGATATAGTATAGTGTATGGGTGGCCGTAGCCGTGGTTTAAGTATGACGCGTTATAGTTTAAGTGGGACAAGGGAACGGTCAAAGTAGAGAGTAGAGAGAGCGATAGGCATTACAAACCAGCAATTACCAATGTATTGTTGCATTGTTCTGCTTCGCTCCGAGCTTGTTCCTTAACAGGTCTAATTAATCTTATATCACGTTAGTTATTCTTGTCATCTCTGTACGTTCGCACTTTTATCATCTATTGATAACCTTGAACATAATAATGTTTACAAATAAATATATATATAATTATGCGTTCTGGCCCGATAGCTGGATTTCCTGAGCGAAGCCGAGATGATGAAGAGGTTTAACCACGAGAACATTGTCAAGCTACTGGGCGTGTGTACCAGAGGGGAACCGGCCTACAACATCATGGAGTTCATGCTACATGGTAAGCCACGCCGTCGGCACAAAAAAGCGGTGGCGGAGTGGGGTGGTGGGGGGCAGCCTTGAGGAGGCCGGGAGAAGGGGCTGAGGCACAATCTTTTTATGCAGCAATTCATAGGCTGGGGCACTATCTGTATGACAATGGGGGACGGGGTACAGTTGAAAATGTATATATATTACTGTATATATATATTTATCGTGAGAGTATATTTTTAGATGTTTTCCTTTTTTGAAGGACCAACATTTCTTGTTTTTGTCTCCTACGAAATGAAATACGTGTTTAATCAAATTAGTTGTGAACCTGTTATGTTCTGGACGTTATGATCACAATATTGTGGAGATGTTTTAGATGTGGTAAGTTAATGGGGATACGGTTGAAAAATTAAAACTTGAATGTTTGTTTCTTGTAAATAACCTTCAAACCGTATTTAATTCTTTCCTCTCGTACGACATGAGATCCGTTCGAATATGAAGTTAGGGTCTCCTTGGTATAGTAGCTAGCGCACTAGACCGCCGCTGATCAATACGTCCTGGGTTCGAATCCGGACACGGCCTTCATCTGGGGCATGGTTCGTCCACCCATCCTTCATCTTCCCTGGATATTCCGTGGCTCACTTGCGTGCGTGCGCAAAATCCACCTAAGATCTCAACATTTCATGTCGAACATGAAATTTTTACCTGTGGTTGGTTGGGTCTTCATGTTATTAACCGGAAGTGTGTTTGTGCCGTTGCCTAGGCGACCTGAAGACGTTCCTGCTGGCTCGGCGACAGCTGGTGGGTCAGAACACCAAGGAGGCCGAGGACATCACCCCAGAGAGGCTCAGCGACATGGCGCAAGACATCTCCAAGGGTCTCAAGTACCTGACCGACCTCAAATACGTTCACAGGTAGGTGACCGCAAGTGATGTATTCATAATTGTGCATTATATATAGATCTATATTGACTATATTTTTTTGATTATTGTTTTTGTGTTTCTTAATTTATGTCATTTATTATAATGATAAATACCATAGAAGTCACCGCAATACTTAGTCATTGCACAATCAAAATCTATCATTTCTTTTATTCATTCATCCAATCAAAATCCATAATTTCTTTCTTTCATTCATCCCATTAGTCTATCATTTCTTTCATTTATTCATCCAATCAAAATAGACCCAAACTAAATCCATTCAATTTCCATCTCTGTCACTGCATCCTCTCTTGCGATGCTTCATGCCTGTACCTTCCGTCCTCCTCCCCCGCAGAGACCTGGCCTGCAGGAACTGTCTGGTGCACGCCAGCAAGACGGTCAAGATCGGCGACTTCGGCATGACGCGGCCGATGTATGATTCTGACTACTACAGGTTTAACAAGAGAGGTGGGTACGACTCTGACTACTACAGGTTTAACAAGAGAGGTGGGTACGACTCTGACTACTACAGGTTTAACAAGAGAGGTGGGTACGACTCTGACTACTACAGGTTTGACAAGAGAGGTGGGTACGACTCTGATTTGAGCCCCACATCGGTGACCGTTAGTTGTCACGGCAGTGGTCATGCAATTTATTGTAGTAAGCTTAGATGCAACAAGCAATATTGAATCCACGAATTGCAATATGACCTTTAACGGATTTGATAAACATGGCGTTACGTTACAGCCACGATTGTTGCCCCGATTGTTTCATTCCAATAGATATACTTCTGCAACAGCCTATATTTTAACGTTATCACATGAGAAAGCTTGTAATTTACCCAGCTTGCACCATTACATCCAAGGGTAAATTTTCCAAGGGTCTCTAGTCACCTGAGAGCCCAAGGACACGTGGGTCGGTGGTTCGAGCCCCGATGAGGCCATGTCTGTGTGGCCGCAGATACAGATTCCATGTCCTTCTTCGCAAAGAGTAGGGGGTTACCCCCGGGGACATGGCTCCGCTCTTCTCTTCCCTTCTCCCGTTGACGCGACATGACCAAAAGTGGTTAAAGTGTCCTTAATATACAACCAGCCGTACAACCACTAATGTTCATTTGCGTGCACAAAAGTGGCTTAAAACACCCTGCATATCATGTCGTTTCTCTCCGTGTCCGCCAGGAATGCTCCCGGTGCGGTGGATGGCTCCAGAGAGCCTCACGGACGGACTCTTCACGGCGGCCTCCGACGTCTGGAGCTTCGGAGTCCTGCTGTACGAGATCGTAACGTTCGGGAGCTTCCCGTACCAGGGGATGTCCAACAAACAGGTCCTGGAGCACGTCAAGGAGGGGCACGGCATCTCACTGCCGCCCCACTGCAGCGACGAGCTGTGAGTATACGGCCCTGGGTGGTGGGGGTGGGAGGTGGGGGGGGGGTGTCACGTCAAGGCGGGGCACGGGATCACACTGCCGCCCCACTGCAGCGACGAGCTGTGAGTATACGGCCCTGGGGTGGAGGGGGATTGGGGGGGTGGGGTGTCTCACTACCGCCCCACTGCAGCGACAAGCTGTGAGTATACGGCCCTGGGTGGTTCGGGTGGGGGAGAGGGTGGGGGGGCGTGTGTCACGTCAAGGAGGGGCACGGCATCTCGCTGCCGCCCCACTGCAGCGGCAAGCAGTGAGTATACGCGACCCTAGTGGGGGGGGGGGGGTGTTGCGACTGTGGTGGGAGGGGCGGGGGTGGGGGTTTTAAAGTCTCTTTTTCGTATTACTATTAGATGCTATAGCGATATATCTGCATACCGCTATGGCGTGTATAGTGTGGCATACAGAGTATAGTTCACCATGCTCTGTAGTAAGTCGCTCTTAGAGAACAAGGCAAATAGTGTAATAAATAACGAAGTAAAAAAAAAGTGAATGGTTACAATTAAACAAACTATCGCTAAACATTCACAAGTCGAAGTTCATGTCTTTCCATCTACCTCAAAAACTATTTTGTGTACCCAAAATAATTCTAAATGATACCCAGCTAGAATGTGTTAAAACCTTCACAATATTGACCGTTCCCCTTCCTGGCATGATCACATACATATTTTGTCTCATAACGTATCCAAAAAATTCTCAACAAATTAAAATATACTGTACCAAAGAAAATTTATGCCATGTTGTATAACTCCCTCGTCCTATCTAGCTTAAATTACGGTATCTTGGTCTGGGGTTACATTACTTAAATTGCAAAAGAAGGATATGAGAATACTTAATCCTAACGCTTACAACGCACACACTGAACCGTTATTCAAAGAATTCAGATCATTAAGGATTGATGATAAATTACAACAGTTAAGATTTTATTACAAGCTGGTAAACAATAAACTACCGAACTATTTCTCGTCAATGTCCTCAAACCCACACTCTGCCATACATAACTACAACACCAGCAATAAAAGTGTCGTCTGCTTTAATCCAATCAAGCATGAGTTTGCAAGGAAATGTCTAAGGAACAGTCTACCAAATCTTCTCAATTCTACTTCAGAAATAGTCAAAAGCGAGGTCACGACACACAGTTTGCTCGGTTTTAGTCGCTAAGCAAAACAATACTATTGTGATGTATGTACCATCCTAAATTGTTACATTTGTGAACTGACATATCTGGCTATGATGAAGAACGACCCCCCCCCCCCCCCCAAAAAAAAAAAAAAAAAAAAAAAAAAAAAAAAATAAATAAAATAATAGCACTTTTCAAGATTGTACATGACCGCCCCCCCCCCTATTTCTTCTTAACAACACCCTTTGTAAATATGTCACCGAAAAGAAAGAAGTACGACATTAAGTATGAAGGTGGCACCCAGGACAGCGACCCGGTTGGGTCTGAATGGGAGGCCCCCGATCAATTGCACATAGGCCTACTAAATTAAGTTTATTTCGTGTTTATTTGGTGATGTGTAGTAATTTGTCAATTTGCTCGAATTGATGGTTTGAAATTAATTACCTTGTCTCTGAGACAGGCGTGACGTCATGACGGCTTGCTGGTCGTTCGACCCAGAGAGCCGACCGACCGTGGACCACATCTGCGACCTGCTCTCCTGCAGCCCGTTCCTCGTCCAGCCCTGTCTGGACTGTCCGCGCACGGCCGTTGCCATGGATTCCACGGGGTCTATGGAGATGGCCTTACCCCATAAAGGTCGCCACCGGGGGGCCATCCGGACCTGTAGCGAACACTCTCAACTCAAGTCGCTGGGCCAAGAACGCGGTAGCAACAGTACCTCCCACTGCGGGTTAGTGGGGGGTAGCTTCAGCGGCGGGGGTGGCGGAGGCGGGGGTGGCGGAGGAGGCGGAGGGGGTGGAGGCGGCGGAGGAGGCGGCGGATGCGGAGGGGGGATATCCTTCAACGCCAACGGCGGGTTGCACTGCAGCAGCAACCCCCGCGTGCCCCTGGCGCCGGACCCCTTCAGCAGCCTGGACCAACCCCCCCTGCCGCACCAGCTGCAGCGCTCCTCCCGCTTCTCCGCCGCCTCTGTGATACGCTCGCCGGTCAGCTACGGGGGCAGCGACCCCGAAGGCTGCGTGGGCGACGACGATAGCCCCCCCGGGGAGCTCATGGACCTCGACTCCCCCGCCATGCTGCCGCGCGCCCGCAGCGTCCCCCACGACTGTGGCTCGCTCACCCCCGACACGCCGCCAGGGGGCAGTCCCGTGCCGCTGCGTCACGTGGGCGTGGCGTCCTCACACGAGGAGCGCGGCGACAGTGACTATTGCAGCGACAACTCGAAGGAGTTCGCACAGTTGACGGGTATCACATCTGTATGACCACAACTCAGGCTTAAGCTCTGATCCCTCTGATTTTTAACCTGTTTTTGTTTTGTCGCCATTGTCGAATGTATTATGTCCAATGCGTGCGCAAGTCGACCGCCGAAAGCTCTGTGGGCGGTGGTTAACCAGTACGTGAACTCACTGTATGGACGTCTAACGTTGAGCCACGTGGCACACAGAAAGAAAGGGGCCATTTCGCGGCGCCCTCTATGGAAAGAGTAGTCACGTGTTGGTCTGGGTGATGCCACTCGGTCTCGCAGCCGTGCCTTGCATCAGCAAAAAAAAATATCGATATTGTGTGTATAAAACGGATTCACAAATTCACAAATCACGTTCCGCGCAAAAATAAGGCATTCCATCGTAGTCAACACAAGAATCAACCTCGTTTTCGTTCAGACTGTGAGTCGTTATGATCAGCGCCAGTGATATTAGTCAAGCATGAATTAGCTCAAAAAACACTCTTTTGTAGTTTTTTTTTGATTCCTGACAGTGGGAATTCACCCTGTTTGACCCTGACTAATAATATAATAAACTCGCCGACCTCACTCATGATAAGTCAAAAATAATGGTGGTGCCCAATTTATAAGGCAAACTGTGCTCGTGTTCCTGTAGTATTTCCTCAGTGATTTAGTACCCACTATTTGTTACTTAAATGGTGATTTTCGCGAGGCGACATGTACTTTGACTATGTATTCTACGTACGTCGTTGTCGCCTGTTCGTACTATAGTAGTATTTATTATCATCGCGACATGCGGCCTGGCGCCTCTCAACTCGTGACAAGTCTTGCCGTGCAAGTAAAGTCTCTAATACAGTGCAATTCGTAGGTGCCATTTTGCAGTGTGTGCAGTGGTGATGTTAATAAGCTAGAGACAGATTTATTCACAGGTGCATTTAACAGGGCCCATTAATGAAAAAGTACGAGAATTTCTATTTTGAAATGCGAATTCGAAATGATTATGGCACTAATCATTTGAATTGTACAGCCAACCTGTGTTGTCTTGAACCCGTGTCTTCTGTGTCCTAAGGGGAACATCGGTTTCACGTAATTCCCTAATAGTTTATGTTACAATACTCCAGAAGGATTTTCTAAATGAAAGTGCTGAGTCTCAGCTACATTCTGCACACCGTAGCCCCCATCCCGCGTCAGGGTACTTCCACATAAAATCTGCTATGACGGCATTGCGTCGCTACCACTCCATCCAATGGCATAGCGTTGTTACAGACTCGAAACCTGTGTAGTTTTTGCCGCGACGTGCGTTGGAAACAACATTAATACTCCCAAGAGTCCGCATGGTATATGTAAATATCAAAGTACCAATGTATTGTAATATTTGAGGAGTACAAGTAAATTATTTACATATATCTCTGAGTGTGGTATGAGAGAAAGAAGCAATGGCACGAAGTGGGGATGTGTGTGGTACTTTCACGGTCTCGTGGTGTGCAGTCAATCTGACCAGAAGTCGAAGATTTGGGGTCAATTTTATCCTCCATATATATTTCTGGACATAGTTCATGACGTTTAGCTCACTACACACTTCCACAGTAAGATCATGCCTTCTCTGCTCTTCCTTACGAAACTTGTCAGTTTAATTAAAGATAATCTAATTATAGAAAAAATATCTACATAATTTATATGGCGACCAACATGAGGAAGCCTGTTTTTTTAACAAATCAAAAGTACTAGCGATAGATCCATCAAGAAAACATCCTACTTTGTTTTCGATATGTTAGGATTTGCATCAATTTCTAAGTTCATGGATGATTTTGTCCCTATTTTAATTCCTGACATAATGTCTTTAAAAATAGTTATATTCATCCACCAACAAGAGAGCTTTGCTTAAGGGCAAGGTGATGATTTTTAATTTGGTCAATTGGTTAATTTCGCCAAGATTAGGGGGTTACCCCCGGGGACATGGCTCCACTCTCCCTTCCTTCTCCCATGGACGCTATATGACCAGAATGGTTAAAGCGTCCTGGATATACAACCAACCAATCCCGTTTAGTTATAATCTATTTAATTGACTTTATTTGATCACGATCTGTGACCCTATCTACGGGTCCATCTTTCATGTTAGAGTCCATGAAATGAACTATTTTAGTCAACTAATTGGTAGTCGTGAGTAATACGTGAGCTATGCTGAAACAATGATTCGCCCTAACATTGCAGAACGACCCATTCACCACCACAGTAGCGGAAAAAAATCGGTTTAACTGGTTTGACACCAGTGAGTAAATAAATAGATTTATATCTATAATAAACAAAACTCTTCTGTTTGTTTTGAGAGAGAGAGAGAGAGAGAGAGAGAGAGAGAGAGAGAGAGGGGAGGGAGAGAGAGAGAGAGAGAGGGGGACAGAGAGAGAGACGAAGCGGTATAAATGTATGAGATAAGAATGCGGAATGTTATATTACTGGTTCTTGGCCGATAATAAGTGTGTGTGTTGTAGTAGTTGTACGTGTGGGGGAACAGGAATCCGGATTCCGAACGTAGTCAAGACTCTGGATCCGGACAGCAGAGAGGCGTGTGGTGTATGTGTCTGGTGCACTTGGTATTATGGCTGACAACTCACTTCTCGTTCACTCACCTCCTACCAGGGCCATGTTGTTTGTATTCTACGTTGTTATATGCCTTGAATTAAAATTGAACTCTATGGAGTCTCGGCGTTTGAGTCTGTTTTTATTATTGCCATCAATGATTTTCTGTCAGCGGAAAGTATTTTGATGTGGCGTTATAATGGTACATGCTTATCACATCGCATCTGTACTCGTTGAGAGAATTAAGCACCTACAGATTGAAGCTACCAGCTCATTAAATTGATGATAATTATAGCCACAATGATATATAAAAATAGTTATACACCTCTCAGTTACCATCAGTTCCCTTCCGCTCCATCATTGACTATTCGACGTCATCTCCTATAAGTCTGTATGTTTATTTAATGATTTAACAGATAATTGTGTGGTATTCGCTCCATATATTGAACCCAGTGTAATGTTTAGCCATTCCGCGTTACTTGGGTAACAATGATTCTCATGATGTCTATTAGTAGGGTTAAGCCCTTTCTCCTTTTCACTCTAAGCGAAATAGTTTCGGGGTTAAATACCATTCTACCCTTAAGGAAATATCATCTGTTTTGCTGACATTTCGCTGTTCAGGTATACTTTCGAATGGTGAGTTCCAGTGGAGGGTTAACACTTCATGTTATTTCCACATGCCGTAGATACTTATACTGCCCTCTACCTGCCGATCTCTTCAAATTCACCAGTGCGTAGATTACTTGGTAGGGTCGACGGCTCCCTTACAGTTGTTGAGCCAGTGCTCCATGTGGCCTTTGCGTACGATACCGAAATGACAATCCATCACCGCGTAGCAGCCCTGTTTCAAATGGTTTTGCTTACGATAGCGAAAATATTGCACTTTTTGCGTACCATAGCGAAAATATTGCACTTTTTGCGTACAATAGCGAAAATATTGCATTTTTTGCGTACGATAGCGAAAATATTGCATTTTTTGCGTTTCGCTACCAAAATAACCGCCCCTCACCCTTTTGTAAATGCGTTTCGGTGTTTAGTTATCCTGCTCGGTTGCCATCGGGTGTTCCTTGAGCATCTCCGAGGAGGGTAGCAGCCAGAGCCGGCGCCTCCTGCCCGCGGCCGTGGGGACATCCCTGGCCAGCAGTCCGTGGGGCGGGATCATGCAAGGCAGCAGGCGGCGCTCTATCATTAATACGGATCTGGTCCGGATCTTCAGCCAGAGATTTTCCCGCTGGTCGGACACCTCGGCGTAGGTGGCCGACATGGCGGCGATGAGCATGTTGAGGAGGAGGACGTTGCCCAGGACGATGAAGGTGGTGGTGAGGAGGCGGTAGGCCCACGGGAGGTGCGCCTCCTCCGCCAGCGACAGCTCATCCAGGCCGACCAGGAAACGGAAGAGACTGATGAAGGTCATGGCGATGGTGGCGACCTCCGGCGGCGGCCCGCCGGGAGACTCCTGGAACAGACACAAGATGGCGGTGCCGAAGCCGCAGAGGAAGACCATGAAGACGCACGTGAAGTGGATCATGTCTCCCATGACGATGCGCTGCAGCATCACGGTGAAGATGCCGATGTTCTTGAAGGCTCGGGAGAAGAAGAGCATGAATCCCCATCCGCTGATGGAGACCACGGCGTAGAGGAGGTCCTCGTAGGGGCAGGCGGCCATCTTGGCCAGAGCCAGCAGCAGCGTGGAGACGCTGAAGACGCACAGCAACGCTCGGAAGAAGTCGGACCGCAGCCGCAGCAAGGTGACAGCCTGGCGTACGTCACTACAGGACGCCGCTACGTCATAGATCTCGGCGGCCATGTACACCACGGCGGCGATGAAGACAACCAGCTCCCCTATAATGATAAAATTATGATAATCCTTGTTCTCCGCCTCTTCCTGCAGGAAGACTTCCAGGTCAGCGATCTCCGCGTCAGTTCGGTTCAAGGCCGTGATGGTGCTGGCGTTAAGGTGTATCGGGGGCAGGCGATAATTGGCGCATATCGTAAAGATCGTCATGACCAGCAGGTGGACAATGGCCCAGGCGAAAAACAAATGGCGGAAGGCTTTCCACTTGTGTTTAATGATGGCTTTCAGAGGGGGGATGTCGGCGATCCGTAACAGTTTGTCGTCTGCCGAGTACGCCAACAGCTCGAGGACGCACGGGTGACCCTTGACCCTGACCGCGGTGTCGATTTCCGACATGTCGTAAAAATTATACATTTCCGGTCCGCATTGCCATTGCGGGAAGGTATAGACATCGGGCGTCTTCAAGATGGTGGCGGCGTAGTCTATGGCGCCGAGGCTGGTTGCCAGGGTGAGCGGCGTGTACCCGTCCTCGTTCTCAGTCCTCAGCAGCCAGTCCTTCATCCTCTTGACGTCCAAGTCGTTGGAGTCGACGAACCCCTGCGCTTTGCACCACCACGCTATCACCTCCGTGAAGATGGTCAAGTTCAGGATGCTCTGTCGCGTCTGGCTGTTCATCGGGATGATGGACTGGTACATCTGGCAGGCGTCCTGCGGCTTGGCCGCGGCCAGCATTGCCAGGCAATGGAAGACCGAGTTGCCGGCTCTGTCCTTCGCCAGCAGGTCGGCGCCGTGGTAGAGCAGGGAGCGGAAGATGCGCTTGTTGGCGGAGCACGCGGCCATGGAGAGTGGTAGTCCCCATGTCTTGCCGTGCTTCCCTGCCGGCTGTATGTGGAACAGCTTCGTCTTCTCCTCCTCGCTCAGCACCGCTAGGATGTCCGTGATCACATCCATGTTGCCCTTCCCGATGGCCAGGTGCAGCGTGGTCACCCCGGCGTACTCGCTATGGCGGTATTTCTTCATGATCAGGTCCGCCCCGCCGTGCTGGATCAGGATCTTGGCGCTGCGGTTGCTGTCGAAAATCACCGCCACGTCGAGGGCCGTCTCCGTGAGTCCCCCCTCCATGGAGAGGTTATCCAGACTGACGTTCTGAGCGTTCAAGGTTTTACACAACAGCTCCAGACGGTTCGGGAAATCCTCCCGGCTCACCAGGTGCAGTTCATCTCGCAATAGAGCCTTGTTGGAAGCGTTTTTCTCCAGGCGGGACACGTAATCCTTGGCCTCATAACTCGTCCGGACATCCCGGGGATACCAGAGGAGATTATGGAGATCCTCCTCGCGCATGTCCGCCGCGCTCCCCACGGTGTAGTACGAGGCGTTGCTTAGCAACGAGTACGTCTGTCTGAGTTCCGAATGGATCGAGACGTCTGGAGGCGTCCCGATATCCGCCGATCCCGGGAGCAGAGGGGAGACAAATGACGCTCGGACGACAGGAGCACTGGGGCTACTGTCGAAGGATTCGGAACTATCCTGCTGCCCAAGTGCTCCGGACTCCATGGGCTGACCCAGAAATGTCGGTGTAACGAAATCCGGATGATCTTCGCCCGTTAAAATATTACCATTCTCTTCCCCGGATTCTTGTTTATCCAAATCCCGGATGTTTACATCTCGCGGCAATTCCGTCCTCTCCAGCAATGGCACAAACTCCGGAGAGATGGCCAGGTTTCCCGGACTGGACTCCGCAGATTTATTTATTATGTAATCCGATACGTCCAGTATGTCTAGGTCTTCTTCGTGCATCGCGTCGCTGCGATCCAAAGCCGGCTTGGTGGATCCGTGAGAGTCATCCTGTGCTGCCATCTCGCGGGATCTCCGGAAACCAATGCGACTCTCAAAGAATGAAGCCTGTCAACAAGTATGGTCTGCAATCCATAAAAGCTAGAAACTTAATATGTGTAATATTGGTCACGGTTGCAAGCACTGCAGCCTACACAGGACTACAGAATGATGCCGCTGTGGAATACTTATTTTTTGAACAATGATAACTTAACAAAACGTAAAGGTGAATTTATCCAAAAGGGCATCATTTATTTTAATGATTTAATTAATGATGAAGGTGATATATACGACTGGAAACAATTTAAGACCAAATATGCTATTCAAATCAATTTTGCTGACTTCTATAGTCTGATCTCATGTATTCCTAAAGAGTGGAAGCAACAAATCCGGGAAGACAGATTTAGACTGACAGTTGTACAGCACGCAAGCGTTTTATTGATTTCAACTAAAGACCGTGTTGTGAACACCTTTTATAAAATATTGTTGAGAGGTTTGAAGTTTAGTAAATGCAACGAAGTTAAGTGGTCTGAAAGTTTAGATACAGAAATTACCGAACAGAAATTGGGAAGAGTACTATGTGTTACCAGTTAGCTGTACCTCGGATGAAAGAATAAGAAGCTTTCAATTTAAATTTATACATAGATGTCTACCAACAAATAATTTTTTGTACAAGTGTAAGCTGGTAAATACAGACAAGTGCAGTTTTTGCAAGGCAGAGGTGGAGACAGTAGAACATTTATTTTGGAGTTGTGCTGAAGTAAACAGGTTATGGTCTGATATAAGTTTATGGTTACACACAGCTTTGTCCCTATATGGTAGAACAGCTGATGATTTTATAAATTTACAATCTGTAATGTTGGGTATTAGGAGTATAAATAGCCCTAGTATTTTACTAAATCATATTTTGTTAATGGTCAAGAAGTATATATATCGTTGCAAGTGGATAGAACACAAGCCGAACATGCAGGGAGCACTTAGAGTAATAAAAGCTAACTACCAGATAGAAGGTCATATAGGGGAAAACACAGATTATCCATCGGGTAGAAGAAAGAAATATAAGGAAAAATGGAAGGATCTACTGCCATCTTTATATTAGCTGATGTATAATTGTTACTGTGTAATTAACATGTCTTATGTGATGTATTTTTAAACCTGTCAAGTGCGAAAAGATGGTTAAAAATATATCGATTTTATGGCACCACTTCTTTACTGATAATTGCGACATAGATACATGAAGTTTTTCTCAACATAATTATCCACGCTGCATGAAATATAATGCATCACTGCTATATTCAGATCTGATGAATTGAAGATATAGCCCACATCCTCTCACCCACACACCCACCTTTTCCTATTCACAGGCGAGGGTGTCTTAGCCAGCCATATATGAGCCTAAAGTTTATTCATCACATCCTACTTAAGATATCGATTAAACATCCCATTACTCTTACTATATTAACCTACCTTCGGCTATCTTTGCTGTGGATGGGTTGGAGCTTTCTGACCAGCGTTTATATGACACGGGTAGATTGCTATAACAGATTCCTGCTCCAGGTAGGCCAACTCGCAATGTGGTAATTGAACCCGCATATGTCATTCATGTTGCATATTGCTCAATGCATTACGGTAGGCTATATATAAATATATATAGCCGGACTAAGGCCAAACATTTAGTGTTGTTTCTAGGCAAAACTTGTTTGTTATTCTTTTATCCTCTCTAATGTCTTTAGCATTCCATATATGTTTAAGCAAAAAAAAACAAATAGGTGATTTTTGGTAACTTTTCTTTCACGACTAAGGCGAAATATTCCCTTATTTGTTCCCCACTACTTTGTGCGCCCCGGTACCAGAAACAGATTATCTTCCCCTGCCTGGTGTGCTTAGTTGAGTGTTATCAAGTGAATACACCTGAAAATGACGATTACTGCTTGTGTTGCTAAGTAACAGTGGTACTTACTGAGGGCACTGCACTTGGGAATTTGTGATAACAAGTCTCTCTCTTTCTATATATGTATATGCATATTTAGATATTAATGAATTTGCCAAAACTAGGAAGGAGAGGCAGTTCGGCCTACTACAGAATGGCCCAGCATCAGAAATGAAGTAGCTGCATAGAAAATAAAACGGCGCGTAGGTTTTCGCGCCAAAATGACGTGTGAGATATTTCGCAAAAACTTCCCGTTTTGAAAAAGATTCTACGTCGCGACAACGATGGCTCCGTCTATTAAATATCGGGGGGAGTGATCGCTATTTTATGGCCAAGTGAGACTCTGTGCTTAGTCGGTAGCGCGCTCGGCTGTTGTCGAGTGTGTTCGGCTAGGGCAGACCAATCGGCCTGTGCGTGATTTGAACCCCACCGGTGCAAATGTCCCTCTCTACGTGAACCTTCCCATTGTCCCATTGTCGCTATATAACTACAAAAGTACAGGGTCCTGCTCACACCGACCAATTATGGTACAATGTGTTAATCTTTGCTCAGGTGAGGTTTTATTTGGGGTCGATTTAACTCCATAGTAAGAGTGGCGGATACACAGTGTCGGGCGTCCGATCGACTTACTACGAACGTTCAGAAGGAATTTTAAACTTTTAACTCCTAACTTTAATATTCCATACTGCCTGTTGCCGCTTTCTAATTTCCGATTTTTTACTTTCAACTTTCACTTATAGACTTCCAGCTTGCCTTACTTCGTAGCTTAAGATGACAATGACTCATTTAGCTTGCCCAATGACCCATAGCAGGATGACGGCGTAAAGAATATGGAGATAATCCAGAAAGGAAGCAATTTTGTTCATCGAGTAATAAAAAAAAAGAAGGAATATTTGCTGCCCCCTCACGTACGTAGGTCTCTTTGGGAAAGCAGTACTGGTCGGTTCGTTTCAGTTTCGCATGGGCGTGGCCGAGTAGTTAACTGGGATGTCCTCTGCGGAGACACTCCTGGTGTTGTCCTAAAACTTACTAACGATGGATGAACGATAAGGTGTACTCAAGGTTAAATTGGTAACTTGGGCAAAGGAACGGTTCATCCGCCATGTCATAGTTTACATAAGGAATTTGTAATAAATGGAAGGCGTGAGTCCTGTCTGAGCTATGCTGAAACAACTGTCCGTCCCAACCATAAAAGAACGACCCAACGACCCTTGAGACAATGAGACGGTCGCTTGTCACACATGGAGATTGAACTTTGAACTCAGACGCAGGCGAGGTTTGAACCCGCAACCCGTCGGTCTGCAGTCGAGAACGCTAACCTCTCGACCACGGCGACTCCCCCAGCCACGGGCGGGGTTTGAACCCGCAACCCGTTGGTCTGCAGGAGAGAACGCTAACCTCTCGACCATGGCGACTCCCCTAGACATGGGCGGGGTTTGAACCCCCAACCTGTCGGTCTGCGGCCGAGTTCGCTGCATGGCGACCATGGCGGCTCGCAAAACTAGTCAACAGGTGAGTCAACCACCAAGAGTTTTGTCATACAGAGATTTATAATTGCGCATTGTTAGTTTCGTCCGCCAGAAACAACTTGCTGACTTACAGATGCTGTTGCGAAATGCGTACCCGAACATTTGGTGATCATGGCATCTTTATTGTTGATTGCTGTTTCGATTGAGACCCCCCCCCCCCTCTCCCACTCCCCACCCCGCTCCCTCCCCTCTCTCCCCTCCCATGCCCTTGCCTGCCCGCCTATTCAGCGGGAAACAATGTTGGTACATATGGACCTTCAACCTTGACCAGTCACCCACTTTGATTTGATTGTGACTTAAAGACTCCATGAGCAGGAAAATACCAGTACATTTACCCAAGAGCAATTTATATGGCATCATGCTCATCTAACATGTCAGTAACAACCACTGTGAGATTATACATCGGGCTATTATCCGTCGCCCACAAAGACAGACCATGCAATGAATGAAAGATTAAATACATGAATTGTTATTTTTAAACCGGGCTAATATTAAGGGACTTCAGGTGCAGACGTGCATGAGCCAGAATCGAAGGTCAGGCTTGTGTTTGGTGGTCTTATTGGGGGCGGCGGTTGGGGCGGAGGGGGAGATATTTGTATATATGTATTCGTCTACGCATACATAGCGCGGCATTCCACGTGGCGCGTACGTATGTTAGAGCCCAAAACGTCACAGTGACTAAAACGTCAGACCACCCGGCCTGCGCAATCTAGGAGGATATGTACAGTTTCACACTGTGCCTCGATCGCCGGGGGCTATGAATATATGTGGCAACGACTATTCAGTTTCAGATATGTTAAGGTGCTTTCATAAACGATGGAATATGGGGTATCACCCCCCCCCCCCCCGGGTCCATCCATTGGGACCTCCAACTTCACTTCCACCGATTTCATTATCTTCAGGCGCTTTAATTCGCCAATTTCGACCTTCTAGATGTCTCAAATTGTCAATCAATCACTTCTTCAGCCCCAAATGCATGGTCCCGCCACATCGCCTTCAGAAACGTTACGCGGGGACGGTTGTGCGAGCGATAACCGGAATGGTTGATGGTTGAAGTCCAACTGAAAACTGCATATTTCATTCCACGGTCTGACGTTTTCGTAATTTTTTTTGAAGGCGTCTGTATCTACGGGGTCATAGAGCACGTGGTGTACAGGGGTGAGACATTAAACCAACAGCCCAGCCCCAGAAAACGCCCGGTTACCAATCATAAATGTAATGTCAAGTAGTTTATTGCGTACTATTGGCTGGCCTCCAGCCCTGGTACAATTAATTAGTACAAAAAAAAAGAAGAGAAACACAGCGACAAAAAAAGAAATACAAAAGTGCGTTAATGTGGAGATAACACCTCTTGCCTTCTCTTTCTCAAGGCAGCGACGATAAATTTACATAGTCCGTATAATGTCTTCTCATTTTCGCTGCTCATCAATTGCACAAAACTGTCTATTGATGGATAATTATAATAAACGGGGCTAATATACTTTTGTCGAAGATCGGCGTATAAATGACATTTAAGTAGGAAATGGATTTGAGACTCGACTTCGTCAACACAGATTCCTAGGCAATACGGACACAGTCTCTCCTCTAAGGGCATGTTTAAATGTCTACCTTTTTCTATCATAAGATCATGGTTACCACATCTGAATCTACTATAGGCCTTTCTTAATCGTTCACTCTTAATTACTTTTAAATAGCGTTCCGGGTTTAATAAGGTCTTATAAAAGCAATATTCTTTCGATAATTTGCCATTTTCACATAGTCCGTATACCATATTTGTGAGTGAATATCCTTCATTCGTTGTGACACTTCCTGAATAAAAAACCTCGCGTCACCCACTTCTTGACTAAGCCATGCAACACCAAATCCGTGCTTAAATAACCAATTCTTTACTTGTGACGCCCAGTTTTTCCTTATTCTACCGACGTCATCATGCGAGCATAACAGTCTATAACTGGCTTTAGCCAATCTATCTTCTGGCATCTGTAACAGTTTAACCCAGTATTTGATTACTTTTAATTCGCTATTATACTGAATCGGTAGACGGCCTAATTCACCGAGCACAGCTAGATTCGACGTGGATTTGCCAACTCCCAGAATGTATTTACAAAACTTAACGTGAACGTCCTCTATGCAGCTAAGTCCCCATATTTCTGCGCCATACAATAGAATAGGAAGCACCATGGAGTCAAATAGTTTTAACAATAGACAAGAATCCAGACCTCCTGTTTGAATATCAATACGTCTTATTACCGTAGCCGCCTTATGTGCTTGATCTGCCCTAAGCTTTTGTGTAGCTGTCCATATCATCTTGGGGGTGAAATGCATTCCTAAGTAATTATACATCGATGAACATTGTATTTGTCGACCATCGAACAACCATCTTTCGTTCCCTCTCAGACACCCGCCGTTTCGGAACACTATAACTTTGGTTTTGCTCATGTTAATAGTCATACCCCATTTCTTGCAATATTCCTCTAAGGTCTTGATTATCGCCTGCAGTCTACCCACGGAGTCGGCGAGGTTCGACAGATCATCCGCGTACATCAGCGCTATCAAGTTTGGGAAGGTCTGATCTATGAAGATACCTTTACAATCATTCACAGTTAACAAGTTGAAATACTCGTTCACATATAAAATGAAGAGCAATGGGCTCAATAAACAACCTTGCCTGGTACCTAAGGAGCACGTAAAAAGCTCGGTCAGGGTATTGGAGCACTGCACACATGATCGCAGTTGCTGGTATAGTGACATCAGAACCTTAAGCGATCTTCCATGAAGCCCTTCGGATAATAATTTATACCACAGATGATTATGTGGGACCTGGTCAAAGGCTTTAGAAAAATCTACATACAGGCAGTAAAAGCGGCCGCCAGGTTTAGACAAATACTTATGAATGACAGCCTGCATAGTGAACACTTGGGCTATAGTCGATCGCCCCTTCCTGAAACCACCTTGACATTCAGATATTTTTTCATTTTCCTCAGCCCAATCGGTTAATCTTGTACTCAGTACCTTCATAAATACCTTACTGGCAGTCGACAACAAGGAAATCCCTCTGTAGTTTTCAGGATTATCATGTGAGCCTTTCTTAAGTACGGGACAGATAATCGCGTCAGCCCACTCCTGAGGATAGTCACCGTGAGACAAGATATAATTAAAAATACGTGCTAGGATCGGGCTAATAAAGTCAACACTATTCTTTAATATTTCAATTGGAAGACCATCCAGCCCTGGAGCCTTGTTACTGGGCAACCGTATAATGGCCAACCTTACCTCGTCGAGCGTTACATCAACATTGAACCACTCTGTTGGTACACCACTATTACACTCTATACATGACCCAACGTGATCACATAAATGTAATGCAATGTAAATAATACCAATCGAGCCTACCAGGCTAACTCAAACGAAAGATACACATCTATATATAATAAAATATCCCATCTTAAACACATGATTCATGCGCTGATTCTATGTATGCATTATTAAGCTGGGATTTTGACTGGAGTGGCAACTTAACGTCTTAGTGAAAACAAATTATATTCGTTTCCCATTCATTTACTGTGACATAAGACACCCCTCTGTCCATTCCAACGTGCATGGGTTTGTTTCACTTCAAACCCACCACCTTCAATGAATTAACTTTAGCTATGAACCCCACTATGCATAATTACAATTAAATTAAAGTGTTATTGCAAAGTTTATTCATTTGACTGCAAAGTTGTTCATGCCATAAAACCCCAAATAGCGATCTTGCAATCAACATTTCGTTATTATGTTGATTGTTGCCATACAGTCTTATTCATGTAAGCTGTGCTATGTAAATGGCACCAATCAGCATTTTGCATCGCGCAAATGTTAATATTGAAACAGAATAAGAGACACTCTTGTATTCAGACCCTGGAGCCGTATTCATTAACCCCAAGTAGCTCACACACGGACAGTGCATTGTCGTCTCAGCCTCATCAGCTCGTCGTGGTTTACTGTGACATAAGACACCCCTCTGTCCTTTCCAGCGAATCCTATTTAATATAATTCAAACACTTTCTTAATTCAGAAAATCTACCTATTGTGTGACTACGTATGTATTTTGAACCCGATAATCGCTCGACAAATGTTCCATTGGCGCAGCCTATGTGTGGATTATGAATACCGACCGTCCCAGTTGCAGATTTAAAGCCTCTACATTCTACCCGAGATGGAAATTATGCGAATGCCCTGGGCACATTTGTGTGGTAGACATTAAACTTACATGCTTGCGATAAGGGAATACATAGGGTCTCTCTATAAATACGTCGTCACGTAAATGCATCGACATTAGCAATACATTAAAATTTGTAAAGAGCAAATGTGGTGATGACATAAATGCGTCTCGCGTAAACGTGGGCTTTTGATGTTATAAGTATGTATCCTTTAAACCGCCAGACCTAGACTAATTGTAGAACCACCGTTGCGTGTTAATGCCGGGTGCAGTTGCAGGTCCCAAAAGTCTGTCGAGATATATATGAACTATATGTACACTTCATGTGCCAAGCCATGTTCTGGGAGTCATTGACCAAATCCGCCAAAGTTCGTAAGACAAGAGGCAGTTCCTCTATTCTACACCTTGCCTCAGCAGACAGCGCCACCCGATGAGAGAGGTCGAAAACACGGCCTCGGCTATTAATGTACTTCACCAGCAGAGTCGCTGGTTAAATGGTCACGTGACAACCATCCGGGTAATCGACCAGGACGTGTTCGTTGGACATCTGCCTCACCACACCTCCCCCAATGCTCCAAACTCCAATGGCCTGAGCACACACACACACACACTGCCCTTCACACTGTCTCTCGTCTGTGAATATGCTAAAGCCTCCATGCTTTGCTTCACATATCTATTAGCCTGATTCCCTGTGTCTAAGCTTGTCGGCTCGACCGGCATGGACAGAGCCAGCCAGGCAACCGATCACAACTTGCTCAGGGGAGGTGGAGGGCAGTGGACTGTGCGTGTGGGGGAGGGGGGGGGGTTAATCTCCTTAACCCCATTGTTATGCGATGACCACGGGGTCGTGTTATAACCCTAACCGTGAAGCGTGCTTACCCCTTTGTTATCGCCAGCTCTAATGTATATGTTTGTGTTGCGTATACGATATGCTTATAGCAGTCCAACAGCCGTTTAAGTTAAACAGTCGATTAAGACGCGTCACGAATTGATTTAAGTCAAGTTTTTGCAAGTATATTTTATTGGGTTCCTTTGTCGTAATATCAATATTTGACGGTGTGGCGACACTAGGCCAACAAGTGGCATGCGTATTCATATATAGTATGGGATGACAAGTATCATTTCAAACCCCATATTTACGTAACAATAATGTTAGATTATGCATAAGGTCGGCTCCGATTAATGAAATTGGAAATCAGGTGCACTGAAGATAATATATATGCCTTGTTAGTTACTAGCAGGTTTGCCATTTATTGCAATCCGACGTATTCCTCTAACACCTGTGACTATCTCAGTCTCACAACGTAACGTTTCGGCTGCAGTTAAATACAAATAGAAAGAATTATCCCGAAGAACAAAACTAGTAACTAACTTGACATTAATGGACGAATCCGCAATCATGAGACTTGCCGTATGGTTAAATATCTTCTCTCAAAAACTTGAACAATCTTTGCGATGAAATTAGGTTTTTGGTTTGTAAGTATCTGTATGTGGTATGCAATATGCTAGGATATGTTGATAAGGCCGTCTTTTTTCCAAAATGGCGTACCTTCTGGGAAAGTGTCGCTTTCTTGTGTACTACGTCATTCTAGTTCTAGTGATGAACCAAACAATAACTTAAAATTTGCTTCTTTTCAAATGAATTTATAGATAGCCTGAAGTATATGTGATCGATCTTTGCAAAGCAATGTAAATAGCATTGCGTGACTTTTATTCCACAAAACCGGAACTTTGGTCTCCTGGTGACGCCTCTGGTCATAAGCACTCTCCACTTAGTAAAAAAAAGTAAGCTGTGAGGTTAATAATAGCCGTAGGACGTGAGTTTTTGCACTTAGCATAGACCTGTGTGCCACCGTTCATGCATTCGTCATTAGGTATCAGTAATGTTCAAGTTTTCTCATTGTTTTATCTGATTTGAATGGGTTGTAACAGCTCTATATTATAGGTGGTCGTGACTGTGTGGGCCATTACAGTGATATGTACACTGTGGAGTGTTTATGAGCTAACATGATATGAGGCCATGACAGCACGCCCCATCCACACACACAGGGAATCCCCACCCCGTGAAAGTTACTATTCTGGTTGGTTGACGTACATGTAAAACACCTTTAACGGTTAATCCTAATGATGGACAGAACAGTCAAGGTTGCATCCAGGATGTTGGTTCATCAAGTCTAGGGTCTGCCCCTGAAGAGGGTGAGGCGTGGAGGCATGTTGTCACCTACGCAATTTCATTACTTCTAATTTTTGACGTCTCGGGTATGAAAGGGTAGAATGCGAGTCAGTTATGTGGTGGAGGGGTCAGGCATGGTTTACACCCTTCCCCCCCCCCCCCCCAATAAAGCCACATATGGTAATCGACACCTGGTCGGATATTTGGCCTGAACTTCAAATGATGTTGGTTCACCGGGCGAGCGACAGATTTTATTGCCATAGCCCCCCCCCTCCCCCCCGCCTCCCCGCCCCACTCCTCACCCGCCTTAGATATCCACAGTCACAAATAGAGGCCCCGCTATACCTTGTTCACTAGGTGGCGCCGCCCTGTAGGGGTCTGACCTGACCCATCGCAACTCTGACTAATTATAACCGCTGATAAACGCATGATTTAAAACTCCAGAGATCGCCTGCTGCGCAAACTCCAACCATGGCTTTATGACACAAGCTGGGTCTTGGTCTCATAGGCCTGGCTGCGTGTGGCCATAGCAATGCACATACCGGCGGACAGTGCCATAGCGAGTGTATATTTCACACTTGCGCACACGAGGGCGCCACAGGTGCTGCATAACACGCCCAGCAGCGACTTTGAAGTATAATCTATCTTATTATAATAGATTATTACATCTTTTTATAATAGATTATTACATCTTTTTTATAATAGATTATTATATCTATTTATAATAGATTATTACATCTATTTATAATAGATTATTACATCTATTTATAATAGATTATTACATCTATTTATAATAGATTAAATATATCTATTAATAAAAGATTAACAAATCTATTTATAATAGATTAATAGATCTATTTAGAATAGATTATTACATCATTTATAATAAATTATTACATTTATTTATAGTATATTATTATATTTATATGCTGCAACGGTGTCTAGCGACATGGATACGGCTGTCTGGATTCTACTAGGACTTGTCATGTGGGGCGCAGATCCAGTCACCGGCCACAATGCTCGGCTTGCCGACCGCGTCTCATCAGTCCAAGATGGCGGCGCTAATAATGAATTTATCGTGGTGTTCAATCCCCCGGAGGTGGGTCCGCGAAACGTCGGCGAGGGGGAGGAGGATTTGGTGGGAATGATTCGCCAGGTGGCGCTGGGTGTAGAAGTCACGAGGGAAATCAACGTCGGGCGCATGCGTGCCGTGGTGGTTCGGCCGACCAATCAGGAAGCGCTGGACGCCCTTCGGGAGATGCCGGGCGTCCGGTACGTCGAGTCGAATCCTCTCGTGACGATAATTCCGGTTCCGGTTTACCTAGAGAAGCGTGATCGCCAAGACATGTCGACGTTTTTAACGCCCGGTGATATCACACCAGGTGAAGTGAACCATGGTGCAAACTATACGACGCCTGGAACGGTCCAACCGGATATGAATCAGACGATGTGCGTCGAGGAATACCCGGGAGTGACGTTTTGGGGTCTCGGGCGAGTGCACGCCGCGGGAAAGCCGAGTTCGTACGAGAGCGCCCCCTACTCCAAGAGTGCGCTGGACGACGGCCACGGAGTCGATATTTACGTGGTGGATACGGGTATTTATCCGGATCACACGGAGTTCGGGAGCCGTGTGTTCTGGGGAATGACCGCCGGAAGTCACCTGGCGGAGCCGGAGACGGATCTGAACGGCCACGGGACGCACGTGGCTAGCATCGCGGCCGGGGCGACGGTGGGGGTGGCGCGGGGGCCCAACGTCTACGCCGTGAAGGTCCTAGGGGCTGACGGCCTCGGCACCGGCGCCGACTTCCTCCAGGGACTCCAATGGATTCTGGATCACGTCCAGGCGCAGAGGGCGACCGGCAGGAAGAAGGTCAAGGCCGTTGTGAATATGTCGTTGGGGTTTAATGGCGCTTATACTGTCATCGACACGAGTGTCCTTGAGCTCATCGAGGCCGACATAACCGTCGTGGTGGCTGCCGGGAATGAGTTCAAGAACGCATGCGCAGCCAGCCCCGCGCGCGTCTCCATGGCGATAACGGTCGGCTCCGTGAAGTCGACTGACGAGATCTCGTCGTTCAGTAACCACGGCGCATGCGTGGATATCCTTGCCCCCGGCAGCGTCATTGTAGCGGCCGGGATCGATTCCCCCGTGGACTGGTCGACCAAGCACGGGACCTCCATGGCGGCGCCGTTTGTGTCCGGAGTCGTGGCACGCTACCTCAGCTCAGTCACCGGAAGTGACGTGCCCACCCCGGCTCACGTGAAGTCCTACATCGTGGGCACGGCGGGACGAGACTTCCTGTCCATCGCTGGGGGACCCTGGCCCAAGGGGACCCCTAATCGACTGCTGCACTACGACTGTGTGGCCCAGGAGCGCCCTCTCACCCCGCCGGCGGAAGTACCTTCTACGCAGGCGCCGTTTTCAAAGGCAAACGCGCTAATGGCTAAATATGGCGACATGTTCTTTGTGATATGTGTCCTCAAAGCGTTTTTTTAAGCAGAACAAAATCGAGAAATATGAAGATGAAATTGAGGAGTTAGGCATGTAATGTGTTACTGTTTAAATATATACGTCATTAATATTAAGATATGTGATTTAAGTGATTATCAATTCACTTACCATCAGCTTATGTTGTGTTAAGAAATACGTTTGATTTTAATGGTATCGTTCCTATGTTCATATGAATTAAGTGTCCTATGTCAACCCTTGACTTATGTCATCATAAAGCTTACCACATTTCCTGTGATAGGAATCGTAAAATGTTTACTGACATGTTTACTTCATATATGAAAGATTCTGCGATTGACATTTCATTACCATAGCACAACTATCCGCGTGTCTTAGCCTATTAATTTACCCAGCAGTTATTATATAAAGTCGACATCTTGTCACGCGGTTTCTACATTATCTTGTGTAGGACTATCCGCCATGGTTAGGGGACTGGAGCATAGGCGGCGGAAACAGAAAATACATTGGGGGGGGGGGGGGGCGCGGAGGGGAGGGGGGCACGTTGCGTATATTTCCTTTCACTTATAAATACTTTGCTTTGGCCAGGTCCCCAATCTAAATTACAGGGTGCCTGTAATAGTTCATGCTTCCAGTCGTTGCGTATGCAATATTCTTTGTGAGACTGAGTGAGGTGACCTGTGTGGGCCCCGGACTGGCTCTATTGATAGCCTACCGAAGTAGAGTATCTCCACGACTGAACAATCGCGCCAAGTGAGCCACGTAAAACGGAATTACGGTAAATGCCATTCATTGGACATATTTCGCTTTCAGGGGATCTCTCTTCTTGCAAAATGCCGAGCAAAAAAACTGAAGCATTACAATTATTACTTAGCAAAGTATGCTGTGAACCTTGTTTTCTTGTTATAAATAATACACGAGCTGTTGATAAGGATTACATGGATCAATCAAAAGCAGCGTAACTTTTATATTGGTAAAGACGTATAGCTATTGGCATCTTTATAATGTTATAGTGAGGGAGAGTTTGATTAGGACGATGCCATGGCTTATATTCTGGTTTATATGTGGTTAGAAGTACAGCAAAGCGCCGCGTAACGTTCATACTGATACAGATATTTGTTTATTGCTGTTATTATCATCTGCTCGTGGGGAACAGTTTGACCATATTCATGTCATGGCTTATATTCGGTTACAAGTGCAGCGAGGGGCAGAGCAAATTTATCTTGGTCGCCTCGTAGCCCCAGCGCAAACATTGCGGGGACACAGCCGGGCATGGTGACTATACGTGCGTGTACCTCTACTTATAAGAGGTGTGAACGCTGTGAGTGGCTCCGCCTAGCGGCCTCCGAGTCAGTCGCTTGCGGAAGCACTTCCGTCAGTTTACCGCGGTCAGAGCGTCGTTACGCACGCGCGGCAGTGGCGCGTGTGTTTACTGCGTGACGAGTTACATGTAAGACCGCTTAACTGTACAATAAAAAAAAATGTCAAATATTTATTGTCAAAAAAGATGATCACTACTAGTGAAGCCAAAGAATATGACCGCTTCGGATTTACGCGCGTGTTTGTTGTAGTTTAGTTTTGTCTTCTTTTTTTTTGGCGTGTGTGCGTGGGGGGGGGGGTGCGAGGTGGGGGGGTGCGAGTTGGGGGGGGGGTGCGAGGTGGGGAGCGGGGGTGCGAGGTGGGGGGAGCGGTGAGGGGTTGCGCTCATGCGTAGAAATGCTAAAAACAGTATTAAGAAATGCCGATGGAGTGAAGGTGTGGGTAAAGATAAAATTATGCCGGGATGGTGGGAACGGTGGGGTGGGGTGGGTGGCTTCCTAGCTCACTTAGTAAGCCGGCTGAACTGCAGATCAACTGGCCGTGGGTTGAAATCCTGGTACCTGTGACATCAACCACCAGGGGCGTGGTTGGCCGTACGCACGAACGCACGTACGTACGTGCGTACACATTGGGCTGGGCAAGTTTATAAAAGTCCTTTCGCCTCGGAACCTTTATGCATTGTATGTATGCATTGTTCCAACAATTTGTCTCACACGAGACCATGTCCACGTCGACATTAATATGCCTGTCGTTTAAAAGATATTGCCTCGCCCGCATTCGGCTCTCACGCATTGCATTTGGCTCCCAGTGACTTCTAGCTCAGCCAGGGTTAGGAGTTATCGCGTTGATCCTTTCGCGCACAGCACCCAGAGTGTTCAGACTCAGCATTGGCATTGGATACAATCGCTATTTGCGGACGATTTTGTGCAATGACCAATAATTTTTGGGGGCTGATTGTGAGCGTTCAAACTTCTGTTCCGTGTATATAACGTTTGCATTCTGCATGCAAACAAAGACTTTGAAATTGGCATTCCTCTTCAATCCTATTGTTCGGGAGTATTTTTTTTATTTCATTTGCAGCAGGTGCGTGTACTTGCTGAAGTCCCTACGCCTCTGACCACATATTTATGTCCCAGGAGGTTTCTTGGCCAAATTTTATTCAACTAAATTAAAAGGCAAACAGCGTGGTGGTAAGAAGAGGAGGGAATGTGTGTGTGTGTGTGTGGGGGGGGGGGGGGCTGTGACTCCGCTACAGCTATTGAGGTGTAGTTTATGTAATTATCTGACTAGAGCCACATAGTTCCATAAATCACATGACCCAGCCTACAATCAACCATTGATCATATCGAAGAACAATAAAATTACCAAGTTGTATAATAAATGTATGTGTGTTTATTCGGTATCTCATTGTACAATATCTATATGAACTAAGCTCAATGCATGTCTGCCTCGATAGTTTGCAAGATCAAATATTTACCAATGACGTAAAAATACATATGTGAGACCAATACATAGCATATCATATCATATCAATTTGTCGAAGCTCCAAATTGTCTTGGTTTTTATGGTATTAACCTGTTCGCTTCTGGTTCAAAAATGAGGCCGTTTTTCATCTCCGCTTCACGGAGTTTTTATACTCTCCTAAGTTTCTTTGGCAGACCTCGGTGCCCACAAAGTCTCGTTGACGAGACCCCGGCCCGAGAGAGAACGAAACGGCAGATAAATCTCGTTGTAGTTCAGGAAACGGTCGCCAGGGGAGATGGTAGCCCGTGTCGCCGCCTGGCGATTAAACCCCGCACTCAGGGTTGTGGAAGTGAGTCCGCTTGTGGAGGCAGCGTCGAGTTCACTTTGTTGGGTAGGTCGCCGTACAGATGGGTATTCAGAACCGCCTGGAGGGGGAAGAGGGTGTGGAGATGTGTGGGGTGTTTGTTGGAAAGTGAACGTGAGAAAGGCGGTAAAATAATGCGTGCAAATGGAAAACCAACCATGATAAATATAGCTTGATGAGGATGTTAAGATGTTGAGGTATTAAAGAATTGCGGGAATATAACCTGGCGAATATGTAAGTGTCCGACCTTATGGTAGTATTCCAGCTTAAACATGACCCTTTACCTGTATGCTCCTCCGTCGTGGGATTATTATGAACGTGAAGTAAGAAAGAGGTCGCTTACCTACCTCGAGTACTCGCTCCTTCTTTGAGCTTTTCATCTTTCTGTATAAATGCTGTGCGGGAAAACAAAGAGAAGAGGTTATAATAACGGAAGACTGATTATCAGACATGTGTTAACCATAACCGTATAACATTGCCAGGGCAGTTACGCCATTATACAGAATTGAACAATGCAAACTGTTTCCATACAGCGCTTAACTCTATTTTATTATAGTTCGGAACCCTCACTTGGATCATATATAAGGAGTTGGCCACTGTCCCTCCTTCGTGAGCCGTAGGCCCCAACATGAAGGTTATCCCCCACCCCCTGCGTATCGTTTTGAGAGCTACACCTTTGAGTTGAGTGATTATTTCTTAGCCATGATTTTGCGATAGTCAAGTGTGGAATCTCATCACTGCATTGAAACGAATATCATGATGTCATCAGTTTTAGTTCACGAGTATACTTACCACAACGCTTATTGTTACAAGCAAAATAATGGCGATGCCAACGGTTCCCATGACAACGACAATAATGATGAACTCCGTTCGGTCGGTAAAGTTGACGTTCATTTCCGGTTCCGCTGTAAATAAAAACAATGATATGACAGTTTCTAAAAATTGAAAAATTGAAACTGGACCATTCATGAGATTTTATGGCTTGCACAAACATTATCACCTGCAATTTGGTGCGACATATGCAGTATTCCAAGACAAATGATATCCCAAATATATCTATGCAATACAAAATGCTACTGCTACATACGCACCGTGGGGAAAAATAGCTGTAAACAGGAAAATACTCTTTTAATGTGTTCACAGTCTTATTCCCTTTAATTCCATGGCTGCCACACTCCCCACGCACCCTCATACCCTTTAATGCCATGGCCGCTAGTCTTCATACACCCCCATACCCTTTAATGCCATGACCGCCACAGTCCTCATGCCTCCCATGCCCTTTAATACCATAGTCGCCACAGGCCCCATGCCCCCCATACCCTTTAATGCCATTACCGCCACAGTCCCCCCGCACCCCCATACCCTTTAATGCCATGGCCGCCACAGTCCCCATGCCCCCCATACCCTTTAATGCCATAGCCGCCACAGTCCCCATGGCTCCCATGCCCTTTAATGCCATGACCGCCACAGTCCCCATTCCTCCCATGCCCTTTAATACCATGGTCGCCACAGTCCCCATGCCCCCCATACCCTTTAATGCCATTGCCGCCACAGTCCCCCCGCACCGCCATACCCTTTAATGCCATGGCTGCCAAAGTCACCATGCCCCCCATGACCTTTAATGCCATTGCCGCCACAGTCCCCATGCCTCCCATGCCCTTTAATGCCATGGCCGCCCCAGCCCCCACGGACCCCCGTACCTTCTGGCTTGATCTCCTCTTGACCGGCGCCATCAGCCTGGACCACGTGGTCCGTGGTCTCCCTCCCCGGGTCGGCCTGCTCCTCCCGGACCGATGGGGGGTCCTGGGTGCTGCTGCTGGCCAGGGTGTCAGCCGCCGCGGGGGCGGGAACCGGGGCCTCGAGACCCCCCGCCTCGCGCTCCGCTTGCCGCTGCTCCTCCTCTGTCTCCGGGAACACCGTGCTCGTGATATAGATCACTTCCTGCTCCGCAGCGCCATCCTCGGCGGATTCGGGAAGCTCTCGGGATTCATCCGCTGCGTTGCTTGGGGGAGGCACGCCGCCTGCAGCGAGAGGCAAGGGGGTGCAGGGGTCAAACCACGTGGGGAAGGGATAAAAAAAACATGGTAAAAAAGGTCACTCAAGATGTTTGCTACGATCCCTAGAAATAATATTAGTACGTACTGTTTAATATAACGGACATTGAATTAATTAGTTCGATTTACGAAATGTGAAATATAAGCGGAATTAACAGGTTAATAACATATGACCATGGTTACATCACAAGATATGAAATCCTTTGATAATTCAGTGTATATACAATGGAAACATTTGCTATCAACCTGTGATTCATAAGGTCGTTAATTGATCATTTCATTATTGGACCGAATAGCCACGTATTTCTCCCATCGAATTACTTCTATCTGTCCAGGGGCGGATTTCACGAACACTGTTTAGCCGACTACGGGGCTTAGTCTTGTTAAGTTACCATGTAAATGACGGGCGATTTTAGCCGAGGAAGCTCCGTAGAGGGCTAAACTATATATGTGAAATAGGCCACAGAATGTGTATATTAAAGTTCCATGGCCACTCACTCACCCATACAGACGGACTGGCACTCCACCAAGGTGTTGAAGCGGTTGGAGTTCCCCCCGCAGCCCCCGAAGTAGAAGATTTCGCAGCTCTCCCGTTCCTGATTGTAGAACCACTTCATCTGGAAGGACTTGCAGCGTCCGGGTGACAGCGGCAGGAGGCAGGTGTAGTCCGGCTCGCTGGGGTCGTCCTCAACCGTCCGGATCACCACTAAGGGATCCTGATGCCGAGACAAAGATTGCTGGGGCTGGAACTGGGGCCGGTGCTGAGGCCGGGCCTGGCGATAGGGAGGTAGCATTGGGGCCATGGGGGGCAGAGGGGGAAGGGCCTTGGGGGTCATGCCCATCGGGGTGAGGGGGCGCGGTCGCCACCAGCGTAGAGGGCGGGGGGTCATCATCCCCATGGGGCGGCGGAGGCGGAGGCGGGGGTGGTTGGGGTTAGGGTGGAAGGGGCCCGGGCGGGGGTAGGAGAGCGGGGCGTGCCAGTGCGGGGGTGAATGGTAAGGGTTGGAGTGGGAGGGGAGCGGCCACCGGGGGTATCCCGGCTGCTGCTGCTGCTGCTGCTGCTGCGGCAGCTCCTGGGGATGAGGATGAGGATGAGGATGAGGATGTGGAGGATAGGGATGTTCGTCTCTGTCCATGTCTCTGCCTCTGCGCCCGTCTCTGCCCCTGTCTCTGTCTCTGCCTCCGTCTCTACCTCCGTCTCTGCCCCTGTCTTTGCCCCAGTCTTTGTCGTGGTGGCTCTTCTGCTTCTTATCCACAAATATCTGGAAGAGGGTGACTTTGTTGTCGGGGTTCACCAGATTGTAGTGGCGGCTGTCCTTGTGTTTGGAGTTGAGGGTCACCTCCTTGTTCAGGCTGGGAGCCATCACGTGCTGGTTGTGGGTGAAGCTCGAGACCCCGCCTCCCCTCTCCCTCTCCCTCTCGCGATGGTCCTCCCGGTCCTCCCGTCCCTCGGGGTGGCGGGGGGCGGCGGGGGGTGGTCGGGGCATCGGTCCCCGTGCCCCTCCAGGCGCTAGGATCTGAGGGGCAGTGAAGGCGATAGGGTTGGGGTGGGGGTGGGGGTGGGAGTGGGGTGACGACAACCGCCCGTGGAGAGGAGGGTGGGGTCCGTGGCCAGGCTGGGGTCGTGGAGGGTGCTGAGGGTGGGGCTGATCTTGGGGGTTGGTGAAAGGCTTCTGGAGCTGGTGCTGATATGGAGGCTGAGCCTGGGGTTGGGGCTGATATGGGCCCTGGGGTTGGGGCTGATATGGGCCCTGGGGTTGGGGCCGAAATGGGCCCTGGGGTTGGGGCTGATAAGGGACCTGTTGCTGGGGCTGATATGGGACCTGTTGCTGGGGCTGATATGGGACCTGGGGCTGAGGCTGATATTGGGCTTGGGGCTGAGGCTGATGCTGGGCCTGGGGTCGGGGCTGGGGCTGGGGTTGGGGCTGATGTTGGAACTGAGACAGAGCGGGGAAAGAGGCAGGCCAAAAGCCCTGCCTCGTCGCGTCAGTCGGGTATGACGTAGGTGGGGCCAGGCGGTCAGGGCCGACCTTCAGGGGGCCTGCTACGGGAGCGCGGAACATCATCGGGGGTTGGCCCCGGGGGGCTTCACCCTGCATCAGCTGGGGTGGCGTGCCCCCGGGGGTCTGGGGGTGAAGCTGCGGCTGAGGGAGCATGGCAATGGGGGGCTGAATGAGCAGGGTGGGCCGCTGGTTGGGGAACAACAACAGCTTCACGTTAGGCTGAGCGCCCGGGAGTGGCCCGCTGGGAGGGAACGGAAGGCGCCCTAGAGGGGACCCCCCCGCTGGGAGTGGTACCCCCCCGGGGGGCCTCAGCATGGCCCTGAGCAACACCCTGCGGGTCCTCATCTTGAAGGCCTCCAGGGCCGCCTGTCGCCCCGGGTGAGGCACCTCCACCCTGTCCTTGGTCGCCATGGCAAACGGGAACAGCATCGTTATCGGCTTAGTGTCGGCCATCTTGGATTCCGGATCTAGAGGCCCCCTGGCGTCCTGCACGTCTACCATGTTTGGCTTATCATCTGGAAGGACAAAACAAAACAAAATCTTTGTTCGCACGAATATGACCATATAATCAATAAGTAATGATATACATACATATCTAACAATTAAAGTCACCATATATGCTTACGGTTTTTGGCTCATTTATCAAACCATAAAAGTTGTGCGGCTGTTGCCTCTGTTTTGCCGGTGGTGTGCAAATGACTTCGCCATCAAACTTAAACTGTGGGGATAGCAGATATACTGTTGCTAACAGCAGTATTAAAACTTCACACTTCCATCCACCACTACTATGCATAAATAACTAAGAGCACGTGTCATCTGCTTTCTGGGCAAGAAGAAAAAAATACAGCCATCCAGTCGCAAGGTGAATCGAATTTACGACCTGGCATCCCATTACCTTGCCATGCGAAGCCTCTTGCAGCTCGCGGCCTACATGCATGATGGGGGTAGGGGAGGGGAGTGGGGAGCGGGTGGGGGGGCGGGGGGAGGGGTGTAGGTAAAACAACGACCGTATCTTCCCACACGAATTACGATGAATACTTACCTACAAACAATCTTGCCGCAAGCATTCCGAGGCGCACCTGCTACTCACCAATTTGCATATTTAATTGCATATATGGTAATTAGAATCTACGCAAATGCCCGTGAGCTGATAAAGATAAAATAACGCACTCACTGTAAAGAGCAAAAAGAAAATAACATCGAGGTAACTAAAAATGTCCAAAAAAAAATCGTACATATTTGTTTAAATAATAATAATAACGAAAGAAAACCACCCACACTAGTACTCATGCACAACACACCTTTCTCCGTTCGACAACGTTTATTCAGTAGATATCTACAACATACAGGACAGCCTCGCCACCCAGGAACAGTATACCTCACCCGATGCTGTACATACCTCATTACATAACAATGCGCCCAGGAATAAATTAATCATCAGGTAATTGATGGGGGAGACTATTTCTTCTAGACGTATATAGTAAAACTATCATGTATTAAATGATAGTGCACAACGGTTAATTGTTAGTTTGTTATTATTATTTTGGAGGTAGGTGGGCGGGTGGGATTTCAAGGCCGGTTATGTAATAGAGGTATCTACAGGTATCTGGGGCGAGGTCGGTGCCGGAAGGTGGGGAGGTGCTCACTGTGGTAGGCGTCGGGAGTCGGTTTCCGCATCCGGTTAACGTAATCCAGGAGCCCCGGCAGGCTGCTACCGCCGCGGCACACCCGTTTGCACTTCCGGTAGGTGGTGAAGCGATTGGCGTTGCCACCGCAACCGCTCCACGCAAACTGCTGACACTTGCCGGATGTGACGTCATAGTGCCACTTGGTTTGGCTCTCGCGGCACGGCCCGGTAGAGGGCGGTAAGGTGCACATGGGCGGGAGGAATCTCTCGCCGCCCCCCTCGGTGGCGCCGTATGAGATCTGGTTTCCCACGTATCGCCCTTCATTCTCATCCTCATCCTCCTTACCTTCTGAAGCCAGCAGCTTCCCCCTGTTCTCGGCGTCCTCGTGGAACTGCCGCTCAAGTGCCAGGACGTAAGGTGGGATGGTCGTTCCTTCCACGCGGTTGCCGAAGCGTGGGTGGGGGCGCTGGTGAGGGTGGGGGTGGGGGTCAGTCTCCCCCTGGCCGCGCTCTCCCATGGCGACGGCATTCATGGAGCCCAGCAGCTCACTCAGGGCGGACCTGTCGCCGTCCTCCATCTCGCTGGGGCTGAAGAGGAACCGTCTGTCGCCGATGATATCCCCGAGGGTGTCATCCACTTCAAACTCATCATCATCTTCCTCGTCATCATCTTCACTATTGCCATCGGTTGTGGTCTCCTCCGCCATCTGGATACGACCCTCCATTGGGACCGCTTCGTCGTATGCGCCGTCCGCCATGTTGGAGGAGTCCGTTGGTCCATTCGCCATGCTGGGGTGGTCACCAGTTTCCGGCTCCAAGACGTCCCAGTGCTGCACCAGTTCTCCCACCATCTCCTTGTCAACCTCGGACATGAGGCCGCTGAGGCGAGGATACCGCTGGTCGATGTCGAACATCTCCAAGTCTTCTTCCTCGTCATCGTCCACCTCGCCGTCCTCCTCGTCTTCTAGCTCTTCCTCCGTACCTTCGTCAACTTCGTCAATGGGTCCAGCATCCATACCTGGATCGACTACCCCCGGATTCTCGGACTCGGGCATAGCGATATTCTGGATCTCCACTGGGTTTTCCACGTCTGGATCGCGCAGCTCCAGTTGCTGCTGTTCCTGTTCCTGTTCCCGAGCTTCCAGTCGTATCACTGTCATCTGTGCAGCCAGTTCATTGATCACTTGTGTGTCATGCGCGGACAACACACCCTTCATGGATTCCAGGTAGCGGTCCATGTCATCTTCTTCGTCATCATCGTCATCATCATCATCATCGTCGTCCATTTCATCAACGTTTTCGGTATCATTTCCAATGATTTCCTCCCCATCGCCGAGTGGCTCCACGGCCTCCACGGCCTCAGTCGGGTAGGGTTGCTGCGCCTGCGCCCCAGCAGCCTCGGCTCGGCCCTGTCCCCGCATCAATCGCCGCTCAGCGTCCTCGACCGCCTCTTGCCCGGACATCACGTAGGTATCCATCTGGGACATGAGTTCCTGGAGGGTACTGCTGTCTTCAGCATCCATCAGGTCTCTGATCGGTGCCGACACAGTACCACTCAGAGGATCATTCTCTGGATACTCATCATCATCATCATCATCATCATCTGTGTCTTCATCATCAAGACTGTTTTCAGTGCTCTCCTCATCCATCTGCTCTTCTTCTTCATCTGTGGCATCATCATCATCATCATCATTCGCATCCCCTCCCGGCCTTTGTGCATTGTCATCCTCGGCGGGTGGGTCTCCCGCGGTAGGCGAGTTGTCCTGGCCTCCCTGCGGCCCACCCGGGTCCCGGCGTTCGGTCATGACGTCGACATCCATCTGGGACATGACCTCCTGCAACGTCTGCTGGTCCTCTGACGTCATCCCAGCGCTGGGCGGCGGGAAATATCTGTTCAAGATATCCTCTCCACCCTCTTCTGCTAACCCTTCCTCGGCGTCGTCACCGCTTTGCTCACCCTGGGAGTCGTCAGCGACCTTCAGCTGACTGCCACTCTCTTCCTCATGCTCCTCATTCTGCTCCTCTCTCTCTTCAACTCCCTCCTGCTCCTCCTCCTCCTCATCTCCATCCTGCTGCTCCTCCTCCGTGGCGATTTCATTGGCCTCGCCTTGGTCAACACCCTCACTGAATTGATCCGGAGATTCCATGGCTCCGCCGTCGAGGGGTTCCTGAATGGTCTCGGTATTCTGGAGGGGATTGTCGGCTTCTTCCATGACGTCAGAGTCTTCGCTGACTCCTGAGGCGCCTGTGGAGATATTGCGTATTCGTCAATGACACAGGTTGTTAAATCGCTTTGTATAAACGTTTGCCCAAATAATATGAAATATGCAATGTGTACTTTTTTTCTGTCAGCCAGCGGCCGCGTGATTGGGGAATGGGTCCATGGGGAGTAATTGTATTCCTGTTTGGAAATGTAGGGGTAGTTACTGCAGTTGCTTCTTCGGCGGGTTTAGAAACGCAAAAAACAATGTCCTCATGTTTATATCTAGGAGTGTGGGGCTGGGGGGGGGGGGGGGGGGAGGTGGCGCATAAGACACCCGTCCTATTGGGAGAACTACGGAATCGTTTTTAACGTTTACTGGGCTAAAGCATCAGTTGTTGTAAAAGCTTCTAAGGCTCTGCGGCGGTATTCTTAAACCCTTCGTCGTTTACACATCACAATCCCAGGATTCCTTTCACAGTTACTGACACTTGGTGTTCTAAGTTTCATTGAATGATCTGCCCAATCCCACGCGTAAGCTAAGTATGGTTTCTGAAAACCGCGCTTTCTGAATTCAGAAAATCCATCACTTCGGTGAAAACCTTTCAGTTTGAAACCAGTTAAACTTTCACAAATGTTCAACTTGGTACATTAAGTTAACGAGTATATCTGCGTAACCTAAGTATGGTTTCTGAATACGGCCCCTGGTGCATAAATGTATGGGTTTAACTTCAATGACATTTAACCTGTATCAAAAAGCAGGATGGCTAAAAGCAACACAAACGAAAGCCAGAATATAATATCACCCAACCATTATTTCCCAGAGCAAGCAACCACAAACACAAACCCAGCGCAAGCATCCTATTCACAACACGTGACACTACGCTGCTAATATCTATGCCACTACGTACATATACTCAGACTTCATGGCAACTTTACTTTTACATGGCAGAACGCAATACAATATCGTCCTGCATCTGTTGTAGCATATTCCAGATACGCGTCGACAGACCTTGTCCTTTCGAAGATAATTCCGCCTGCTTTTTATGACGAAAATAAAATCTTACAAAGTATCTGACCTTGACCTTAGCATATTCCTGTGCCACATATTCTACGTCCCGATTGACCTTTTAATTTAAAATAATTCTGCCTGCTTTTATATTACGGAAATAAAATCCTACAGAAAATCTATCATAAATATCTGACCTTGACCTTGGCATATTTGCTGGCAGAGGCGCTCCGTCATGAATCGGTTGTCGTTCCCCTCGCATCCTCGGTACAGGAAACGGTAGCACTTGCCGGATTTGGGGTTGTGGAACCAGCGCACGTGGTACTCGCTACAAGTACCCGGATCTGGGCCCAAAGTACACCTATCAGGGGCCTGGAAGGGCTCTCTGGCCTCCTGCTGGGCCCAGACACCTGGAGCAAAACAAGGATATTCCAAAGAAAGGTCATGTAGGTGGCAAGGTAGGTTTACAATGAGAAATAAGATTGCGATTGAAGTATGTGACCTCAATTGGTCAGGGCCGTAGTAGATGTGTAATATTACAATACAGTTGCTTTATAATTCTTTGCAAATATATATAAATGTTATATAAGTAAGTTTATATAGATATCAAATTCTATGAATATATAAATAGAAAATTCTATAAGTATATTAACATAAAATGATATAAATACGTTATATAAATATAAAATGATATAAATAAGTTATATAAATATAAAATGATATAGATAAGTTATATAAATATAACATGATATAAATAAGTTATATAAATATAAATGTTACACATTTACAAACTTATTTACTTATAAAACGTAAGGTTGGATATACGTATAGTTGGTTTCTGCAGTATAGTGTATATTGAGTATACTCCGCTTTTAAATAAATATCATTTGGTTAAACTTAAATTCGCTGGATGAAAACGGTCAACGATGATAACTCGATCACAACATAGATATCTATAGAGGCTTTGTTGCGCATGGTTTGCTCTTTGTCTGCCCATTGTACTGGGCTCTCACCATTGGACAAAGTCGCATGTTAATAGTACATGACCGCGAATATCGTTCCGTGTGGCGCCTTTACGACTGGGTCGCTAAAGTGATTGATGTGCGACATCAATGTCACGGGCTATAGTGTCATCGATGACGGTAACGCCGTAATGACGCGCAGAAATTAATCTATTTGCGGCGCAGTATTCACAACTAAAATTGTATGTAGGCAATCACCATGAAACTTATAAAAGTTGAATATGTAAGTAGGTCATCAATGCAATAGATTTGTACACAATTTTCAAATACTTACATCCGATTAAAACAGGCAGCAAAAGCGCCCACATTCTTAGCAACATCGTGACAGCCTGAAAACAGAGTGACTTTTAATAATAATAATAACAATAATACTATTATTGGCCGACGCTCGCGGCTTGGTTTACGCATAGAATAGTGTCAGATAACGCTCTTCGTTTCTATTATTCACAGTAATATCCCATAAATAGATTAAACCAGTTGCATTCGCGTGTAGTCATAGAAGACATTTTGGATTGCATCCAGGCAGAAGAATGGAGGTGAAGCCAAATTTTAAAACTGTGTTTTGCTTAGCATTGCTTTCTGGCCTAATCCCTTCCATACGACAACAGGAACAAAAGGAAAAATTTAGAAATGTATAAACAGTTCTACAAATAATGGGCTAATTAAAAGGAAATGTAAAGGAATAGTTAACTCTATCTAAAATTTTAGCTTGATTTGAATTTCTCTTTCGTCTGTTTTTGGCAATACTATGGGCAATATACTGACCCGCTATGGTAAATGTATAGGTGCTGATGGGATGCGCGAAAAGCATACGCCAAATAATAAACATACACATGGTAATGGATGTCGGCATGTCGTAAACTATATGTCATATTCATAAACTGCTATCCAACTTGCAAGAAATATAATTTAAAATTTTAACCTTTCCTACCATTAAAGGCATAGTAAAGGCGATATGGCCCAGACATTGATGACAACTACTCTCGTCCTAAACTTTGCTCAGCTGGTATGCTGCAGCATCATTGAATCATTGCCTGGTTTGTACGATTAGAACCATGGTCTTTGCGTATTCAAATAAAATGAGACGTGAAAATATTTCGACCAAGACAATTTGTGGATCCACCTTTTTCTTTAAATTGTATTCCCCATGCTACAATTATTCATTTCGTTTAAATAAAATAAAACACCATTGCACGTATTCATCAAGCTTGATGATTTTTACTTATACAACAATTCAAATATTCTCTTTTGTTGTCTTTTTAAAGTATCATACGCATGATGAGAATAGGGAAACTCTTGTACAACTGATATTATAAATATATTCTAAACCAATATGTTGGAGACATGACCTTTGCCATGAGCATGAGCTCACCTTGTGTCCGATGCCTACTCCATTGACTGTGCAAAGACCCTCGATCTCTGCTATGTCCTTCGCCGACTGAATGAAGACGGTATGTGGCCAAAGAAACTTTTCTAATAACTTTAAACAACAGCGCAGCTCCAATCTAAGGAGTGCTGCTCGCGCCTACTTCCCGGCGTGCTTTGCGGCACATTGATATGCGCAGTAATGAGGCTCGCAAACACCAGGGGGCGACCGTTCGCAGCACGCCGCGTGGAGGAGAATGAATAAACATCCGCAACAACTATCGCATTGTCTCCATACGACGGGAACGACCAGTGGGCGACATTGCAGTGAACTTTTGCCGGTATGCCTGGCGGGCAAGGAGGCTAACAGTTACATTAGCATTGCCGCTGCCCATGGGCATTGTCTCGCGGGCACGAGACTTTATGACTGGGGACTGACTGACTGCCTGACGACGGTGCTGGGTGCCGCCGCCGACATGCCGCTTTGTACTTCTCCATTCCGGTGGCGCACCACGGTGTACTTACCACTTACATCTATATATGTATTCCTATATGATATAGGTGATTGCCTATGGTAATGGTGCGAGCCAGGCAGGGGTCGGGGTGGGGGTATGGGAGTATGGGACTTGGGAAAGAAAATTTAGTTCTGTCCTAAATGTGCAATCGAAAGGGGCCTAGACTAAAGCGTAACGGACGCGAGGGGAGATTTTATGTGATTGTTATAGGCGCAGGAGAACGCGGGGCGGTGGGGTGGGGGGGGGGGGGCGGGGGGTAAAAGAGCGAAGGGCTGCTATGACTTGTGTGATAATATGGTGAATGGGTGGATGCTCTGCAGGCGTTAACATGCCTCACAGGTTCCAGATATGACGTCACTTCCTTCGCTGTGACCAGTGAGCCACACTGAGACCTCTCGCCACCATCATTAATAGCTCATTGGTCACTCATATCTTGCTGCCGCTCATGAAGCTGTGGAATTGCAATGCAGGAATGGGTCTTGTTATTGTTTATTCGCCAGTCAATTAAGTCAAATCAAGGACAGTTTATGTCATGAACCGGCCGAAAATACCATAATAATAGGATATGGACAATAGATTACATGTGACATTAATCAGCTCTCTGTGCTATCACCATGAGTAAAGTTATGATCTGGTCTAAGTGGACCCATTATTGCGCACTAGTTTTCCATGTTATATTGTTTAAACTCGCAGGGGCGGTTCCAGGGGGGGTGGGGGTGGCTGTTGAGGAAGAAGGCTCAAAGCATTGGTGGACCAGGCGGACGCAAGTTTTCAGGTTCCTGAATCCGCCCCTGACTCAGATACAACTGTAACTGTAAGATCTTTTAAAAGAATGGTATCCCAGCAAACAAGTTAACGTCATGACGACGTGTTTTTTTTTGGTTTGGTTTTCGTTGCGATAACGTGAGAATGTATGTGTTTTTTTTTTACGTTGCCCGAACGTTTTCAGATAACGTTGTCCGACATTCAGTCCAGTATTAAAATTGTGCCTTCTGTGAGCAAAAACTGCGTATATAATGACTAAATCAGAATCATGATTGCCAAGTACGATCAATTACATATTGTTTTCATGATGTCTACTTTTTCAGGTAACGTTCTCCTAACGTTGGGAAAACGTCCACTCTCGACTTCTTACAATTTTGTATTTATAACAACTGCTACACGCAGCCAAGTTGTATTAGTCACTACACGGCTAGAAAATATGACTTCATTTTTTGCGACGAACGTTGTAACAACGTTGTCCTGATGTTAACTTTGAGATGGCGTGATTACAACCAAAAACCAACGTGTGCGAACGTTGTGTGTTTCCTTGGATAAAGTTAGACTCTGCGGGGTATATTATATGTTGAGGCTGAGGTCAAATTTATACGTTATGGGATCTTTATAGCGATATTCGAACACATATTTACCCTGGATCAATAACTATTGTATCTCAGACTTTCTGTTCCTAACGAAATCGATATTTTACCATGATTCAGTTTATTATTATGTGCACGGAGATTAAGGGATACCATTTAATTGAAAATCATTTAGCATTGTTCATATTGTTTGTAACATGGATCGGAGCCCTTTAGTGCACTTTTCTCCAGTTGCTTCCATTCTCAAATGACGCTGAGTATGAGTTTCTGGGGCATTTGAGAAGGGTTGACGGGGGGCGGTGGGGGTCTGTCGTCATGCCGGAACTGTCCCATTGACCTTCACAGTAGCCTATCTCTAGAACAAAAAGTACAGTACAGGACATACTTTGCATACTATCGGCAAGTAAAATTTGCTTTGTTCAATTATAAATTATACATGCTGGGTGTGACAATCTAAAACATCGGGATTTGTCATTTCTTAACCTTAGCATCAGGCATGTATTCTTTGAACCATATATCAAGTATCAATATCGAAACATTAGTAAGTAATGCAGGTGCTCCGTTATTTTCTTTAAGGTGAATTCCATTCACATAATATTCGACGTCCTAACTAACACAAAGTTGAGGCGAGAGTTTGTGATTACTTTTGCATACATTTTACTTCAGGATGTTACCGAATATAGCGAATACACATAATAAAAATGGCTACCGCCGGCCGAACGACATCTGGGTCATAATGACGTCCGACATGCCTCTGGCATTTAATGACTCAACTATTATATTATTATACTGCATGGTATAAAAGGTCTTATGATAAACCCTCACGTAAACTACAAGGAATTAATACCTATATGAACAGGTTTTGCCGGGTGACATAACCATTGCCATTTGTTCTTGAATGACTAAGATACGTAAGACTTATGTGTGTTTTTTTTATCAAACTGCTAATATGAAAATGATGCCTTAATATATATATACACTTTACATTATTTCTGATCAATATCCAATCTATGTTAATCGTAATAAAATACAATAATGTTTTTTTTTTTAAATGTCGTGGTATTTAAATTTAGTTTTTATTGAAATTGAGAACAACATATTAGTTTAATTCACATTTAAACTGCTCAAGTTTAGTTATTAGGCCAATCGATGAACAACGTATTGGTTTAATTCATATTTTCAACAGCTCATTCTTATTTATTAGGCCTATGCACAACTAAGATATAACTAAAGGGCAATAGTAGGTGCATACAATATTGTTACATCTAAACAATATACTCAATGATTAACATAGGCTAGCCGGTCAAGCACAAACTTAAACAGCAAATGCTGGAACAGTTTTGTTCTACTAATTACAATTCGTGGTATTCATTGTTTCGTACGTCCGCTATATTTTCACCGCACAGATGCATTAGTTAATTGGGTCGAACAGATACCAGTACCATGTGTATAGTCAGTGGATCTGGTCCTTGTGTAAGTGAGCCTTGATGGTCGTAGTCCTGGATACAGTGGTCGGGTGTAGATTAGGATCCCACTGGTAAACAATCACCTTTCGAGCCCTCATGATGGTGTGGATCATTGTCGTTGTCGCCCATTACAAACCCGTAAATAAATGGTTGCCTGATTGATGACAACTTAACTTGAATGATTGCCTGATGACAACTTAACTTGAGTGGTTGCCTGATGACAACTTAACTTGAATGGTTGCCTGATGACTACTTAACACCCATCCCCCCTCCCAGCCCTCCAACGGGATATGTATAAAATAGCATCAGTTACACTCACCTTTAAATAATTAAACACGTCCGTCTAACTGTACACATAAGCAGTCAGCCAATTAAAGACGAGTATGTAAAGTTACGGCATGCCTTTAATTCCAACCAATCAAAGCCAGCGAAACAAGGCATCACATCCTAGAAGTGTATAAGTAATGCTCGCCGTGATTGGTCCGGCGACAGACTCACTTTTAAAGACATGTCCGTAATCTCACCGCCCGCCCCCCCCCCCCCCCGCCACACACACACACACCCCACACGCCACCCCACCCCACCCCCACGCGTTTAATTATTTTGAGATATCTATAACTAATGTACGTGTTTATATAATATAAGACATACCTTAAAACATTAAAAGAGCTTGGCGTGCGGGTATGTCAAAGGCAAGAGAGTACGAAGAACCGATTCGTTCGTTAGGTGGCGCTTCTCCCGCAAACTGCCAAAGGCAGAGAAGGTCCCATTATCATAACGCGCTCGTACCTGATCTAGAGGACAGGTTTATCTTGGTGTGTACAGTCGCCGCATGGTGGCGCTGTCAGATAGGACGTCATGCCAACAGGTTCATGGGGCGTTCTTTAGCGGAAGTTGATGTGTTTACATCCTGAGCCACGTGGTCGACCCCAGTGTGTCTGGCAGACGCCCATTGTGTGGGACTTCGCGACGAGCCTATCCAACCTTTGCATCTATAATAAAAACATTTATCCCGGTGTTGAGCTCACAAGAGAACACGACAAGGGAGCTTATTTTAGTGGTCCACACAGTTTTGCTAGAGACACCTGGTGACAGAACAAATATGAAGAATGTAAGAAATTTGAAAACGGGATTTTATGGAAAAAGGGTCGCAGCTTCTCCAGTTGAGGAAATCAAGTGATATCAAGTACAGAGAGAGGGAGCGACAAAGGGAACTGTCTCGATGATAGCCCCCGCCCCCCACACACCTCGCCAGCTTTCAACACCCCCACTTCCTCCCCCTCACCCCCCACCCCACCCCCACCCCAGGTCCACCCACCTTAGCTGAACCGCAGCACACAAACAGTTCCACCACACCCACCACTACCACCACCATCACCACCCCGGGGCACAGTCCAGCCCACCGCCCACCACCTACCCCCCACCGCCAACGGAGACCGTGCAGGCAGGGGCCCCCACAGAGCCGGTAGGCCGGCGACCGGGGGCGGAGGGATGGAAAGGGGACCCCCCAGGGGCCGAACCCGGGCCGCGGGGGACGGCAGGGGGGCCCGGCGCCCCGCGGACAAACCCATTGAGCGACCGGGCGGCCGGAGCCCGCGCACCGCTCCCCGGGGGGTCCTTCCTTGGCAGGCTGTAAATGCAATATTCATTCCGTGACGTCGACCCCGGGGCCGTCATGCTGAGCCAGCCTATTGGCAACCGTGAATTAGATCCCTGGTCACCCGGGCAGGCTTTCATTTGCACCCGGCCACAGCTGGGCGAGGCGTGCTGGCCCTGACACCCACCCAGAGGAGGAGAAGGAGGCAGCAGCGAGAGAGACACACAGAGAAGGAGCGACAGAGGGGGGCGAGAGAGAGAGAGAGGGGGGGCCGAGCACCGTCACCCCACCCTAGAGGACGGCAACCAGGCCAGTCGGCCGCTGCCACCCGGAGGGAGAGAGGCACCACAGCGAGGGAGAGACCGGTCTGCGCAGAGGGGACAGAGGCGGCGCACTAGAGAGGGAGGATTGAGCAAGTGTGATGAGAGAGACGGAGAGAGGACAGTGAACAGGTCGAGTGGATCATGATTTTCAATCTTCAATTTTCAATGGCCGCCAATCCTTAGTGAGACAGAGGGATATTTTTAATAGACGTGACTTCTCACCGAGCGGTGTACCAAGGAAGAACCTTGCCCTCACGTATTACCAGCCAACCGGCATAGCAAAGCGCTGGGCGGCAGGCGCCCCTGGCAGCAAGTGGCCACGACCTTAAACGTGGATTGGATTTTAAGAACAGCAGCAAACTTACCACACATTCACCTCGCCAAACACCACATGGCGGTAGCTAGGGAAACAACGCCCCACTCGGCATGGGAGTTACCGAGTTGTGACCCTCTCCTCCTCCCGAGGTGAAGTTATCACTTTGACACTCGTCGCGGTGCGGCAACGGACTAACGCGCCATCTAGCGAATGCCATTCGTATCAAACGCCTTC